>OU612044.1:110451736-110574656 GCA_914767935.1 Coremacera marginata | reverse complement strand
TTTTGCAGTTTTTATTTAAATTATACCTTTATTTCTTAAAAACTCTAAGATGCCCTACAAAATGACAATACCTCACGGTTTTAAAATATAATTTTGTGTTTCAAGGTTGAACATTTAAAAACATTATGATTAAATATTTAAGAATGTATTTTTAAGTTAAGCCAATTTTATGAACACCCTGCATAAAGAAGAGGGTTTCAGATATACCAAATTTTTTAACATTTTTTTTAAAATAAATTTTACAAATATTTTGAATTTTGCCCTAATAGTCAAATTGCGTAAATTGCGACAATGTTCACTAAATTTTTACCAAACATCTCAGAAAACAGAACTTCAATAGTCATCTTTTTCAAACAGCATTCCGGAATAATGACCAAATACGTGAACTTTTCACGTAAGTCTTTTCCTCCCTAGGAAAAATCCTGCAGACGGCCATGCTGACATTGCTCAAAGTTGAAGCCATCAATGTCAGTGTTTTATATGGCATTATTATTGAAGTTTTTAAAAGAGCAAAACTTGATTAAAAAAAAAAATCGAATTGTTAACTCATCGTACACAGCTTTTAGTTTGACGATATCAAAGAAGGGCTCAAATTTAATTGACTTTAAATATATATGTCATTCATTTGTCGTGCTGTAATATGCACATCGTATGAATGCTTTAAAATTCCATCATATGTTGAATCGATAACCACTGACATCTATAAATACATTTCCAACAGTTCAAAAATAACAGACCAATTACAAAATACTATAAAGCTCGTAGAAATAAACCCAAAAATATACTAAATCCTGCGCAAAACATGATGTCCATCTTTGAAAAGCTTTCCTTATAGTTTACTGAACTTGTATGAATCATTAAAAATTTACTTTGCATTTGAAATAAAGGTTGCATTTATAATTCTCAAACTATTTATAAGAATTTATTAAGCCCAGTTATCAAACAATTGATCATAAAAAGATCGGTCAAAGTCCTTTTGAGGCTGAAATGGCCATTTCGTTTATTTTTCGTTTAGTTATCAAACTATATTTACTAAATAAATTTTTCATTTTTCAAAGTAATGATTTTCCAATGAGTAACAGCCACAAATACAAAAAAAAGAATGCAGTTTAGGAACTGACTATTGAAATTAAATGCAATTTAATTAAATTAAAAAAACATATGTTAATTAAATGTTCGTCATACATCCACATGGTAATTTATTTTTATCGTTTAGCGTAAAATGTGACGAAAAACTCTATTTTGTTATTTAGGCTATTCACAGTTTAAACGTATATTAACAAAGCGCATTTGTTATTTTTGAAATTGTGAGCACCTCAGTATGTGTTTGCCGTATTCAATGATTTTGCAACGCTGTTATATATGCTGTAGATAGGATTGCCAGGTGCTCGGGATTCGCCGGAATTCGCCGGGATTGTCCAGTTATTTAAGTGCTTGTCCCATGTCCCGTTATTGGACAACTTTTCTCGGAATATTGAAAAAACTGACACAGAAAAAATTACATTGAAAAAATTTACTTTACAAAAGCAATTGGAAGCTTCCAATTCACTACTACACTACTGTGTGTCTACAAAATCTGAAAATTGTTTTCAAGTCTTAACCAGTGTAAAAGCGTCTTTGGAGTTAAAAGGCTTTTAGACTCATTAAATTTGAGCTTTTAATACGGCTAAATATAAATGAATATTGTCTGAATTTTAAGAATTTATTTAATAAACCAGATGGTGAAATATACTTAAAATAACGTATGCAAATCAAAAATATGTTAAGGGCCGGTTCCAATCTAGAGGTCAAAAAACACGGTGATGTTCCTGATTTTTTTTTCATATAATATTGTAAGCAAACACCTTGAGATTTTTGACAGTTGTTTATTGATTCCTAAAGTGTAGGAAAATATTTGTTTTGGTGAATAAAAATGCAATGTGAAGTGTCAATACGACGTCAAACATCACGTTGAAAAAAAGGAACCCAAACGGTCTCCATAGCACCATGATGACGTTCATGTCATCAAAAGTAAAAAAACTAAAACAATTTTATAAATGATATTATATTTATACGAGTTTACACCTATAATATCAACAAATAGTTGAAAATTACAAAAATGGCGGACATGCGAATTTTTAGTACCGGTTTTTCACATTTTTAACTCTTTAAAGTGCTCAGAAAAATAAATAATACTGGCCTATATATCTGAATTTAGATAAAAGAATCCAATAAATTTTATTTACTTTAAGCTAAAAAAATAAATCAAGTCAATCCATAAAGTAGTTCTCTATTTAGTGGATACCAGTGGATTATCTCCATAATCCATATCGTGGAGTTTAGAAAACGCGGTTTTTCAAAAAACATTATTTTTCAGTAAACACTATAAAATTTGGTTTTTAGCAATTTTTAAAAAAATTAATTTTTAAGAATTACATTTAGAGCTTTATGCCAAGTAATTTCATGAAGCAACAGGTTGCCACAACAACAATGTTCTTTACAGAACAACCACCAGCAGACTAGACAGCTGTTTCGTTGGTCGCTACACCAACTCATCAGTAATCTTCTGTGGTTCATGCAGTCCATTAACTTTGAAAATCTTATAAGCACACCTTCTGCTAAAACCAAAGCGGAATTGCAGTTGTGTGCTTTCCAATTTAAAAAGCAATGTTTTTCTACTTCTAAGCACAATTTTATAAGTGCTTATGAAAATGAAAAAAAAATAATTGAGGTTCTTGGTCGAATTTCATGAGACCTCCCTTTAATTAAATATATTTTTAATTTAGGAACAGCAGAACAAATCCACTTTGAACATAAGTGAATTTTTCGATTCCGCATTTTCAACCATCACCGGATCCACTACCCAAAAATCACGGATTTAAATATTACTTAAACTCCTTTAAGTAATACAAAAACTAACAAAATCTAATATTTTTGTATATCCTTTAAAATTTAAATAAACAAATTAACTTATCCGGTTTTGTTCCGCTGCTCCCCAATTTATACGTTATTTTAATTTTACGAAACATCAATGTTCTATTGTTTTGAATTGTTTTGTTTTTATTGTTTTGTTTCCATCTATGATGATTTTGCTGATTATTTAGATTCAATTTATGTTCATATTGCTTATGCTTTAGTTTTATGTTTATCAAATACAAGCACTAGTACACAAATGTGATTTTTTTGTCTCGACTACTTATAAGAGATCCCGGAATTTTCTAGACTTATCCCGACAACAGCCTTTCAGGATCGGGCAATCCTAGCTGTAGATAGGGCATAAGAATACGAGACACAAAAAACACGTCCATGGGCTACTTATTTACGCGTGTTTGCGTATTTGCGTTTGCATGCAAAACAACAACAAAGAAAAATACGCTTACGTAAGTTGGCGTAAAAATAACAAATCATAAATTAAACAGGCCTGCGTACTTAAACTGTGAATAGCCTAATTGTTGTTAAGAGTTTCACAAATCCGACGAGAATGCGATGAGCTGAGTGCAAAAGTTATTATATGCAAATTTTTTTCATGGCAACACTGATCAAAAGCTAGGTAAATACTCGCATTAACAATTTTTTGCCTAATATTTTTTTATGCAGCAATCTTTTGAATTTTTTCTTGCAGGAGTAAAAATGTCCCTAAGAATTCATTTTCTTCACTCTCATTTGGACTTCTTTCCACCAAACCTTGGAAGTGATGAACATGGTGAAAGATTTCATCAACAAATAAAAAATATTGAAAAAATATACTAAGAATAATTGAATGAAGCAATGATGGGAGACTACAACTGGTTTCTTATAAGAGAATTTCAAAAGGATGGCAACAAGGAAAATAGTAAAACTCTAAGCCATTTTTTAAAAAAAAGATGATAAAATGCAGTTTAGCAATGTCTAGAAATTTTAAACAAACTTTTTATTATTGGGTTGCAAAAATGTTCATTAACAGCAGATAAAATAAATAAAATTAAAAGTTAAAAATGAGTGTACAGACTAAAGCTCTGCATAGAACCATCCATGGTAGAATAAAAGAAGGTAGATGCATTTCGGAGAGGCACACTGCCATAACTGTCAAAACGAATTTGATAGCTCATAGGAAATCTGAAAGCGATGAGAAAGCTTTAATTGGAAAAATGCAAGGTTGATTTATAAGGTTGTCGCAGGGCTGATCGCACTCTCTTCGCAGTACCCATAATTGTCAAAACCAGCAAATTTTGCGAATGACTACGAAAGAAAAACGGATGATAATAGAGAGCACTTGCAGATTTTCTATGAGCTGTCAACTTCGATTTGACAATTATGGGTACTCGCTCTCTCCCTTGCGACAACCTTATAAATCAACCTTGGAAAAATGCAAACAAAAATGTGATTTGTATTGATTTTGACAATTTTGGCTATGAGAAAGAGAGCGCAGTTCAAAATGAATATACCTTCTTTTATTTTACCATGGAACCATCCAAGCATACTAGTTATGTGTTGTTATTTTTTCTTATACTATCAATTTGAATTGGTTTCGCTCTCTAAGCATTGAGTATGCATGGAATATTTCTCTTTTACATAACGATAGAACATGTATGAGGGAGTGAAATTATCAAGCATCAAGAATACTAGTTTGAGAACATACGCAACAAACAGATATATCGGTAATATTGTTATCTTTTCTTGGAACATCTGGATATGTGGCGTCAAAAACATAAAGAATAAAAAGCGAATTATTTCAAAAAAACAATAAAAGAAACACTTTATATAAGTGCAATGCATTCAAGTTTTAAATTTATTTCATAAAAAAATAAACTTAACATAGGCATTTTTGTCGACAACTTAATGAAAATAAAAATTAATTAATTAAAAATTAATAAATTTGGCACAAGTACCTTATATAAAGCTATCGATTCACAGAATCCATATTCATTGAACCATTACTTTTTTTTAGTAGCATAGAAAAAGTAAAAGCACGAGATTAACACAAAGAGAACTATCCGGAATATTAATTTTGAATGGATATATCCATTTAAAAAGAAGTTAAAACAGTTACTCTGCTTAGTGGAGCCGATAAAGAGAAAAAAAGCTTACACTATAATGGGAATCAGAGAAAGAGATGATACGCTCTATGCTCAATCCAATCCATGTTGTTGTATTTGTACCAATAATATCAAGTTCTTACTTGTTTTATCTGTTTGTACAAAGAATGGATGGTCTGGAAGGTACAGACTTTAATTTCTCTAACATTTTTACAAGTCCATGGATTTTGTTTATTTTAGACTTAAATGTTCTGCAAAAGTCTATGCTGTACAAAAAAAATTATGTAAAAATGTCGTAGTCAGTTGCCAAATTCTTTATTTTTCATGTGATTAAATGAGTTTTCGCATTTGCACCACAGATTTCCACGACAAAAAAAAATTAATTTTGTATATATCATATCTCCATAATTATTCTTTAAATAAGACCAATATGTATGAAAGTGTTATTTCGAATTAAATTGTTTTTTACAAAAATGTATTTTCGGTCAAATCCCTCAATCCAAACAGTATTAATTACGAATACTGACAGGCCACCTTTTTCGAAAAAGCAAAAAAATTCTTTGGTCGATATCTCAGAAATCTACCCATAGATAATTTTTTTTTTATTTTTTATTTTAGATCGGGACCATACCGTACACGAATTTTATAAAGTAGTCTTGGTCTCAGAGATTTTTCAGAATTTTGTAAACTAGTGTTATTATTATAATTATTGAAAGTACTTTGGGGATAAAAACACCTTTTATCCCCCTGGAGTCAGCGCCCAGGAGGGGAGGGAGGTCGTGCGTGACATCACAAAAAAAATTTTAAATACAGTTTTAAAAATTTTGAATTTTAAAAAAATTTAATTTTATTGTAAGTTTTTCTTTCATTTTTTATCAATAAAAGAATGAATCTAATAAAATGAACGATTACAAATCGCAAAAAGACAGCTAGAGATGCAGTGTTTTATTAGAGAAAACAGTTTTTAAACTAGAGATGCAACGGTTAGGGATTTGGCCGGATACCGGACATCCGGCGAGCTGCAAGCATGGTTGCCACTCTCGAAAATTTATTTCTACCAAATTACCTACAAAAAATTTACCAAAAACCAGTAATTTTCTTATGTATAAGTATATATACATCAATTTTCTATTCATTTTTATTTAACTCTAATATCACTTCATTAATAAAACAAAATATTTAAAACAAAGCAAAAGTCGCAAAATTATACACTTCTCTGAAGATAGCCCAAAATCTTCAGCCCAACTTTTTGCTCAATTCGCCGCGAAATATATCTGAATTTTGAATTCGCCACAAATACAAAAAAAGGGTTTTAATAAAATTTTAACTTAAAAAACAAAATATATATGCTAAATTTTTTCTACAACTATTCAGAAAACATCAACAATTATGCAGAAAATCGACTATATTCAAAAGCTCTGGTCTATCGACCTTGTTACCGAAATCTTAGCCGAATTGCGAAAAAAGGAATTTTTATATGAAAATCAGATTTCCACACCCCAAAAATTACACCAAAACAAAAGTTCTCATCCTGGATTTTTGCTCAAAAATCAATCGTCCTTGGTACCGAAATTTGGGCCAAGCTGCGAAATAAGGGATTTTCGTATGAAAATCAGAAATCAACACCCAAAATCATGCCCCAAAACAAAACTTCTCATCCTGGATTTTTGTTCAAAAGTCAATCTGTATATGAAAAATCGACTGGTGGTATGCTCAAGCCCGGGTCTATCGTCCTTGGTACCGAAATTCGGGCCGAAGTGCGAAAAAAATGTTATTTTTGTATGAAAATCAGAATTGCAAGCCCCGAAACATACCCTAAAACAAATGTTCTCATCCTGAATTTTTGGCGTGTGATAGCTGATGCCAAAGGGATGATTTTGTGTCTTAGTCCCCAAATTGCTATCAATCGTCCTTCATACCGTAAAACGACCTAAAAGTGAAATACTCAGTTCAGCACAATTGGTTTTTTTCAGTAAAAACCATATAAAATGGATAGAAGAAAAAAAGATCCCATCCTGAATTTTTGCCTAAAAATCAATAATTATGCAGAAAAACGAATGAAGGTATTCAAAAGCTCTGGTCTATCGTCCTTGGTACCGAAATCTTAACCGGATTGCGAAAAAATGTGATTTTTATATGAAAATCAGATTTCCAAACCCAAAACTCACCTCAAAACAAAAGTTCTCATCCTGGATTTTTGCTCAAAAATCAATCTATATATAGAAAATCGACTTGTGATATGCTCAAGCCCGGATCTATCGTCCTTGGTACCGAAATTTGGGCTGAAGTGAGAAAAATCGTGTTTTATTGTATTTTGAGTTCTATATATTAGTGCCAATTTTGAGTTTGGCTTCAATAAACTTGTCTGACCTTCATGATAAAATTTGCAAAATTGTGATTAAAATGTTCTCAATTACTTTTTTTTAAAAAAAAGTATTCTCAAAATTTAGTAATTGTTTCGCATATATTAACATCTGAAAGTATGCTATGATATTTCTCGTTTGGTTTTTGTGTTAAAATTTTGAAGGGTTTTGTGTTGGATAATTTGATTAAAAAGCTTTTTAAGCAGCTTTTTGAGTAGTGGTCATCAAACTCTATACAAGCATACTATGTTTATGTATAAAAGCTCATTGAAAGCTTTGCACTGAAAAAAAATACTACTTGAGTCTTAGTCCAGCTTTCATGCTTGTTTTATTATTCAGTGGCGCCGGAAAAAATGTTCATCTGGTGTAATACAAATCTATGGGAGAGGCGTGAGGGGGAAATGTTTTTAAAAAATTTTGCGATTTACGTATGCTTACTACTGTTCATAATAGCATAATTTATATCGAAGAAACATATTAACATTCACTATTTTATGCACTGTTACAAAAAAGGCGAAAAATTTAAAATAGTAAAGGTTAATTAGAATAATAATTTAATATCAATTTTTAAAATTAAATTTTAATTTAGAAGTGTCAATACTTACTATACGAAACTGTGTCTTTTTTTTTTTTGCTTTTTTGTTTTCTTTTTAATTCATTAGGTTTGAAAAAAATATTTGCTTACTTCTCTAAGCGCTTTTATTTTCCAATTTAACTTGCAGGCATTCAAGATAGAGTTAAAATTATCTAGAATTCCCTTTGGCATTACCCAGGACTAACGACGTGGACGTAGGTATTATGTAGCCCCTTCTTCTCTTTTTTTTTATATTTTTTCATTTTTATTTTTTTCCAGTTTTGCTCATGTTTTATATTTTTGGGTTTTTTTATTCATTTATAATTTATAAAAAATATTTTCTGCAAAAAAGATTTGCAACTCCCATTCAAGTAGAGACATTTTGTATAGAAATAGCAAAAACTGATATTTTATGAGTGTAGCATAATTTGCGTATGCGCAGCAAAAAAAAAATCTAACAAGCATGCATGTGCCGCAGGCCTGCTTTGCATGAAATTTCAATAGATACTGACGCAGTTCAGTGCTCGTCCGTAAGTTAATATGTATACAGAGAGCTTTTAAGCACTAAAGCTCAAATGCCCGCGGGCATAGGCTTTGATGATCACTGTTTTAGAGTAATGACGGAATTATCATTACTATTTGTCTTATTCACCCTGTCGTGTTGACTACGCAAGAAAAGAAAAAATCTTTGGAGATACACAAACTAGATATGTGAACATACATTAGACAAAAAGAGATGACCTATGAATTCAAGGAAAGCTCTTAACGAATATGAAATTGCGGGAAATCTTAACTAATATATATTTTAAAAATCTAGACAATTATAAAAATTGGCGGGAAGCCTTTTAATAACAACCCTTAGATTTCAAATATTAAAAATGCTAATCTCAACCATTTCTTTCATTTTCTAATTATTGGTTGATTGATTAGTTCACGGTATATGACCTATAGATGCAAATTATAAATGAATGTTTGCAAATCAACTCTAAGAAATTTCACGCGAATCAAAGTAATCAAAAAAAGATTACGCTGTGAAAGCATTGTGACTTTTTGTATGGTGGAAAGAGATAACACACGTGCTGGAAGTTTCATATCTAAAAAAGTTGGTCATGTAGAAATGCCATATAGTCCAGTTTATTGAATTTACTAATGATTGTCGAAAGTAAGAGTGCGCACGCAAGTTTAAAACATTTTATATCTTTCGCAACAACTAATATATAAGCAAAAAAATTTATATTTAAATCTTACCGCTTAACATGAATACCCTTAATGAATGTTTTCTTAGTGTTCAAATATTCAATAGATTCACAGAAACTATTGTAATGTTGTCATATTTTATAGCCATGATGAATAGTGAAGAGAACGCAATATCGTGAGTACCCCTATTGATAATCACTTAATCATTTTTATTGGTATATAACAAAAGTTTTCAAATCAATGTCTTAAGTGTTTATAAGCTCTTTTTTCATGTTACTTTTTTGTACCAGATACAGTCTGCACCAAACATAGGTACTTAGCAAATTTTTCAAAAAATCATATTCCAAGGAGGAAATATAAATATTTTTCGTAGATTCTTTCAATTAAATTCTCATATTTATTAAATAACCACACCGAATATTCCAATGATTAAAACAAATCACACAAAAGTTTCTTAAAAAACACATTAAACCCTTTTCTATAAATAAGATCACTATAATCAGAACTCACTTCTCTTCCAGTATTCTAAACACTTGCGATTTTTTAGAACATAAAAAAATGTAATTGATATTTGCTTTTTTTCAAAATATTCTACTTTCTGAAATTACAATAAGCAGCTAAAAAGTATAAAGTTTAAAAAAAATATATAGTTTAAATAATGTTAAATACAATATTGAGTAAAATACTCATTTATATGTTTGATATTTTTACTTCAATTTCATGAAAGCTCTTTAGGGTTTTTTTTTATTTTTTGGTCAATTCAACCTTTGCAGTATTCTTTCGTTCGCTAGTGTCAGTGAACCTGAGCATGTTTAAAAAAAGGATTTTAAGAGTAATTTCCTTTTTAATCTATTAATGAAATTTTTATAAATTTTAAATAAAATTCAATACGGACTAACATTTTGTGATATTGTGACGTTTTGAAGTATTCTGTTTTTTGACAAAGACAAAGTTCGACAAGAACATTGAAGTATACGAAGTTATAACATGCCGCCACTGAAACGCGTAACAAATCCAATTCACCGGACTATTTGGCAATACTGGCTATTATATAAAGGGTGATTTTTTAAGAGCTTGATAACTTTTTTTTTAAAAAAAACGCATAAAATTTGCAAAATCTCATCGGTTCTTTATTTGAAACGTTAGATTGGTCGATGACATTTACTTTTTGAAGATAATTTCATTTAAATGTTGACCGCGGCTGCGTCTTAGGTGGTCCATTCGGAAAGTCCAATTTTGGGCAACTTTTTCGAGCATTTCGGCCGGAATAGCCCGAATTTCTTCGGAAATGTTGTCTTCCAAAGCTGGAATAGTTGCTGGCTTATTTCTGTAGACTTTAGACTTGACGTAGCCCCACAAAAAATAGTCTAAAGGCGTCAAATCGCATGATCTTGGTGGCCAACTTACCGGTCCATTTCTTGAGATTAATTGTTCTCCGAAGTTTTCCCTCAAAATGGCCATAGAATCGCGAGCTGTGTGGCATGTAGCGCCATCTTGTTGAAACCACATGTCAACCAAGTTCAGTTCTTCCATTTTTGGCAACAAAAAGTTTGTTAGCCGAAATGCTCGAAAAAGTTGCCCAAAATTGGACTTTCCGAATGGACCACCTAAGACGCAGCCGCGGTCAACATTTAAATGAAATTATCTTCAAAAAGTAAATGTCATGGACCAATCTAACGTTTCAAATAAAGAACCGATGAGATTTTGCAAATTTTATGCAAATTTTAAAAAAAAAGTTATCAAGCTCTTAAAAAATCACCCTTTAGCTTCAACAATGAACTACCGTACAAAATAGATATTCCACTGAGCAATGAAAGTATGAAAAATTCTAACAAAATTTAGTAATATACCATTAATATTAAGGGGTAAAGAAAAATTTTAATGGTAAAGTAATTTTTTTCATTATCATTAAATTTTTAGTGGTAATCCAATTTTTTTTTTTATTATCAATAAAATTTTATATATTTACAATTACATATTAATGGCAATGGCATTTTTCCCCCCATTGCCTTAACTTACTAATGGCTAAAAGCTTTTTAATCAAATTATCCAATACAAAACCCTTCAAAATTTTAACACAAAAACCAAACGAGAAATATCATAGCATACTTTCAGATGTTAATATTACTAAATTTAACAATTACAATTACTAAATTTTGAGAATGCTTTTTTTAAAAAAATGTAATTGAGAACATTTAAATCACAATTTTGTAAATTTTATCATGAAGGTCAGACAAGTTATTAAAGCCAAACTCAAAATTGGCACTAATGTATGGAACTCAACATACAATAAAACACAATTCACTTCAGCCCAAATTTCGGTACCAAGGCCGATAGACACGGGCTTGAGCATATCACCAGTCGATTTTCCATATAAAGATTGATTTTTGAGCAAAAATCCAGGATGAGAACTTTTGTTTTGGGAAGGGTTTGGCGCGTGGAAATGTGATGTTCATAAAAAAATCAAATTTTTTCGCAATCCGGCTAAGATTTCGGTACCAAGGACGATAGACCGGAGCTTTTGAATACCTTCAGTCAATTTTCTGCATAATTATTGATTTTTAGGCAAAAATTCAAAATTTTTTTTTGGTTTTCACTGAAAAAAACAAATTTTGCTGAACCGAGTATTTCACTTCTAGGTCGTTATACGGTATGAAAGACGATTGATAGCAATTTGGGGACGAAAACACAAACTGATCCTTTTGGCATCAGCTATCACATGCCAAAAATCCAGGATGAGAACTATTGTTTTAGGGTATGTTTCGGGGTTTGGAATTCTGATTTTCATACAAAAAACATTTTTTTCGCACTTCGCCCCGAATTTCGGTACTTACCACCAGTCGATTTTTCATAAAAAGATCGATTTTTGAACAAAAATCCAGGATGAGAACTTTTGTTTTGGGGTATAATTTTGGGTGTTGATTTCTGATTTTCATACGAAAATCCCTTTTTTTCTCAGTTTGGCCCAAATTTCGGTGCCAAGGACGATAGACCCGGGCTTGAGCATACCACCAGTTGATTTTTCATATAAAGATTGGTTTTTGGGCAATAATCCAGAATGAGAACTTTTGTTTTGGGGTATGATTTTGGGTGTTGATTTCTGATTTTCATACGAAAATCCCTTTTTTTCGCAGTTTGGCCCAAATTTCGGTACCAAGGACGATAGACCCGGGCTTGAGCATATGACCAATCGATTTTTCATATAAAGATTAATTTTTGAGCAAAAATCCAGAATGAGAACTTTTGTTTTGGGGTAAGTTTTGGGGTGTGGAAATCTGATTTTCATATAAAAATCCCTTTTTTTTGTGATTCGGCGAAGATTTCGGTACCAAGCACGATAGACCTGAGCTTTTGAGTAGCTTCAGTCGATTTTCTGCAAAATTGTTAATTTTTAGGCAAAAGTTCAGGATGAGAACTTTTCATCTTCTATCCTTTTTTTTGGTTTTTACTGAAAAAAAAAACAAATTTTGCTGAACCGAGAATTGCACTTCTAGGTCTTTTTTCGTTATTGATGATAATTTCTTGAATAGGGATGAAAATAATCCTTTTGAAATCAGCTATTACATATAAAAATTTCAGGATGAAAACTTATCATCTTCTATCCTCTTAGTCGATTTTATTGTAAAAATTTGGAAAGTGTTATAACTTTTGGCCATTTTACGGTACGAAGGATATTTGGTTGAAGAACTTGGTGAAGAATGATAAAATTAATTGTTTATGTTTGGAAATATCCTCATAAAAATCAACAATGCACTTTCAATGCACAGTTAGCAGTTGTATATTAGCTTATATTATGCTGCGTGTTAAGTTGTTTATCATGGAACTTACAAATGTAATTTACGTATATTCATTCATATATTTTAAGTATTATTGTAAATATCTATTAAAAGTACATTATTTTGTTGTTTTTGCCAGTTTTAACATTTGCGGCGAATTGAAACTTTTTGGTTTGAAGTTTACGGCGAATTCAAAAGTTGGGCTGAGTTAAAATTTTGGGATGAAGATTTTGGGCTAACTTCACACCGGTAAATTATACAGTATTATAGAATACATCGATATATTAAAAATACAATTTTATTAATACATATTTGGTTAATATGAATTTGTTTTTTAAACAGAGCATAAAATCATAATAATAACACTGCGTTACAAAAATTTTTTTTGTTCTGACCTATGAACCAAAATTATCTTTTCGGAAAGGGTGGCAGAAGAAAAATACGCGTGTATCGTTGTTTTCATGTACACGTCAAAATACGCGTGTATCGTCGTTTTCATATACACGTTGGAATTTTTATTTTTTTACGATTTAAGTTCTGTGATACCGCACAGTGAGATGGTTCAATACATTTGTTGGAAAAAATTGGAGTTGTTGAAATTTAAATAAACTTCATTTCTGAAAGTATAATGGCATACTGGTTCCAAATATCGTTTTTTTTATCTTTTTCGGTTGGTTAAAAACCCAATATTTTTTATCGATTAATTTTAATCAATACTTAATACTTAATGCTGTGATTTCAGAAATGTATTTGGTATTTTTTTACACCGGTTACGTTTTTTTTTAATTTTTAAACCCCAACGCTTACTGCGTAGGGGTATATTAACTTTGTCATTCCGTTTGTAACGCCAATAAGGAGGCGTGGCAGGTATAGAAAAGTATATATATTTTTGATCAACATCACCTCCTGAGTCGATTTCTGTGTGTCTGTCTGTCTGTCATTATCAATTACAGCCATGATTTTAAAGATGGAAAATAAAAGATTGCTTTAAAAAAAAATAAGATCAAGTTCAAAAATAAGCCAAATCGGATGAAAACCACGCCTACCACTCATACAGACTGACTTTATTTTTACAGTAAAAGCTCTTAAAAATCCAAATAAGAATAATAAAATGCCTTGAAATTTTGCTTGTAAGCTTTGATCTTCAATATAAATCCTGACTATAAATAAAAATTTAAAAAATCGGATGAAAATCACGCCTACCTCACATACAAAGTGGCCTTTTTATGAACGTAAGATCTCTTAAAAATCCACAAAAATTAAGGAAATGTCTTGAAATTTTGCATATGAGCTTCTATAATTAATATAAGCCATCTCTATAATGCTTACAAAAATCTGATGAAAAGCTCGCCTACTTCTCATACAAAGCGGCTTTATTTTAAACTAAAATCTCTCAAATCCACAAAAGTTAAAGGAATGCCTTGAAATTTGCACATTGCACTTGATCTTCGGTATATAATATGAACCATATTTATGATATTCGGCAAAATCGGATGAAAACTACGCCTACCTCCCATACAAAGCGACGTCATCAAAATAGGAAAACTTTCGTAAATATATAAAACTGAATGTCATCGTATCTGTCGTGGCTAAAGACTTCGAATATTCTTGAATTTGGCAGCGGGGGGAGGGGTATTTTAGCTTCGGTACCTTGCCGATGCTCCATTCCTTACTAGTTTTCATTAATTTTTTACAAAAAATTTTTCACAATATTAAAAATTCACAATATAAGTATGAACCATTATGAACCAAATTTATTTTGAGTTACTTTGATTTATTGTTTCTAATGTTTCATTGGCGGAAAAAGCGGAAAAATACAGAAAACACAAAAAGGATTGCTTTGCTACGATTTATAAATTAACTTATGATTTTTAATATGAATACTCGTACTTATTGTGAATTTTGAATATTGAGAAAAAAAATTTGTGAAAAAAATAAATAAGAAACCTTAACTGATACAAAAAAAATAAATGAATTTCTGAAATTAAGGAATTAAATCTAAGGAATTAAGTTATTAACAAAATTACGTCAATAATAAAAAAAATCCTTTTTTAATCAACTGAAACCGGTACAAAAAACGATAGCAATTTTAGAACCATCGCACATAGGTAGGTTTTTAGGTTTTATGCGGCCAAAATTATTTTAGTTGCTATAACTATTCTAAATGACATAATTGATAATAAAAAACAACTTTCTGTTGAAATTTTAAATATTTATTAAAGAAAAAAAAAAAAAAAAAATAAAAATTAAAAAATTCAAAAACACAGCCAAGAAAAATATATTTCAAAATGTAAATTTTAAACGTTTCTGAGTAATGAATTTACGTATCCCCTAGACAGTCGACACATACTCCATGCCAATTCGTTACTCCAGGTCCTCATCGTCCGAGGATTCTGATGAAGCGGAGTCTAGTTTGGTGGGTAGAAGCATATCTAAAGTCTCCGGAGAAAAGTATTTAGACATTTTTTTTCTCCTTCTTTGTTTTACACTAATACTGCTAATGAGCGGATCAGAGCTCAATAATAGTCTGTTATAGATGTCGCGGTTACACTGCTCGCGGGAAAATTTTCTTGCGTAATTTTCTCTGTACATGCGAAAGTGCTTATTTCGGGCCTCTTGAGCCTCCTCTGACAATTGGCCTATTGGGAGAAGTGAATTCTCTATTATGGCAGCACCATGTATGAGCACTTTGTGCAAAGTAGGGGTCATCGGGTGCCACGAATAATGCTGCACGTATAATTTGGCGGTGTCTAGTGCATACTCATCATATTTCTTGACGTCAATAATGTATCCACTTGAAATCGTTTCTAAAATGACTTTTAGTCTGTAAATTAAATCGAAATTCACTCCAGTTATGTCGGAGGCTAATTGGGGGTTCTCGAAAAATCTACGGCTGGTGTTTCCATCATTTGTATTCCCATAGTTGCACTTGGGCATGTCAATGAGTAACCCGGTTTCAATTTTAAACCTGTTTTGGATTTCTATTTTTCTGCTCTTGTTGGCGAGTTTGTGATTTCTTTAAGGATTTCTGATGCATTTCGAAGTCCCTTAGCTCTCAAAGTTGACTGAGCAGCATGAATGATAATAGAATCATCTACGGCCGAGCAAACCACTTCAGTTTTGCGACGCTTGCTTCTCTCACTTGGACTGGGATTTCAAACGTCCCATTTAACCATGAATGGTTTGATGTTAAGAAATATTCTTCTCTTCTTTGTGCTTTATACCATTTTTTCTTTATGTCAGTCTTGAAGTAAGCAATATTTCGCTTTAGTTTTTTTATATTTCCCTCTGTGTCGCCATAGGTCGCCAATAGGTAATTTTCTAAATAGGCCAATTTTTCATCCATAGTTATTAAATTATGACCTTGCATTTTATCGTAGAGAATTGACGAGTGACTAATTTTGTTCCGGATGAGCCAGGATAACCTACGACGAAAAAAAAAACAAATTTTTTTTTGAACATGTGTCAACATAAATTTTTTTACCCTAATTGCACCTAATTGCAGCTGATTTTTATCAAAATCATAAGACAAGAGTAATAACTTTTATAATAAATAATAATTTTGGCGGGATCGGAGGCGATAATATAACAAAAGTACTTTTAAATTGAAAAATCAAGAATATTTTTTCAAGAAAACGTAATATGTTTGGAAGCTTTAAAATAAAGGTTGTTTTATTATAGTAGGTTGACAATCTCTATAATAAATAATAGTATTTACCTGAAGCACTCGAATCCATATTGTTTACTTTGATAAGTGTCTTCAAATCAAAAATATTGACGACGAAAAATAGGTCACTTTAAAAGCGTAAACAGCAAAAGTGCGCGCCAAACGGGAGACTAACAAGTTCCGACTACCTGCACACGCTCCCCTCGCGGGTATCAAGGCCGAGAGGACCGGTTTATTATCGCCTGTTCTATTGTTAACCTAGAAAGATATTAAATTTTGGATATGTCACTAGTTTAAATTCTTCAATTTTGGCCGCATAATTACGCAAAACCTACCTATGTGCATCGTACCATTCTACATTTTGAAATTAAGTTTCATACTACTCCTACTAGTTGTGTCCAAAAATTTAACGAGTAATCTCACCGTGAGGCACCACAGTAATTACATCTAAAAAAAAAAAATAAATATACTGACGTGTACATGAAAAACGACGATATACGTGTATTTTTATTTTTTTACCCCACTTTCCGAGAAGGAATATTTGATTCATAGGACAGAATTCGTGAAACGCAAGATAATAACATTAAAACTACATATATATTTTTTGTTCTTAAAAAGCTTGCCGCTCTTTTATTGAAGATTAATAGGAACTAGATATAGTGGCGGCCGTGGCGTAGTGGGTAGAGTGTGTGACTCTTACGCTAGAGAACCCAGGTTCGTATTCTCCATCCGACACAGAAAGTTTTTTCAAGGCAATGGCAAACCTCACAGAGTAAAAACTGCCATGAAAAGCTTCTTGAGAACATAAGCCGTTCGGAGCCGGCGTAAAACATGTAGGTCCAGTTCTC
Source organism: Coremacera marginata (assembly GCA_914767935.1). Classification (NCBI taxonomy): domain Eukaryota; kingdom Metazoa; phylum Arthropoda; class Insecta; order Diptera; family Sciomyzidae; genus Coremacera; species Coremacera marginata. The sequence goes on along the minus strand of OU612044.1, from coordinate 110,557,237 downwards.
GATCATTTGTGTGCAAACATTTCACATCACACACAACACAATTGATCATTAGAAGCTCGGTCAAAGTCCTTTCAAGGGCTGAAATGCCCATTTCGTTTTTTTTTTAATAGGAACTAGAAAAGTAAAATTTATAATCAATCAGTATTAATTGTCTAAATTTGCAGTAAATCCAAATTATTTGCATAAAATTTTTAAAACATGTCTAATCATTTGAAAGAGTATTTACAATGACAAAGGTGATACTGAAATCAAATAATGACTGCTCTAATTTGAAAACAATTATTTCTTCCAAATTTTGAGGTTTTTTAGGTTTTTTTTAAGCTTTAAAAATATTACCAAAACGATAAAAAATTTACCATTTCACCAAGTCAAAAAATGTTTACCAAAGTTGGTAATATTTCACCAACACGGCAACGCTGGCTGCAAGGCCGGATAGCCGAATATCCGTCGGGCGGATAGTAGGTTTATTGCCTCGTTGTCGCCAAATGAAATATATTTCTAATTCGACAGGCTACAATATACGGATTGATTTGTTTATGACAAATAAAGTTGAAAACACCTTTTACATTATAAAAATAATTGCTAAAATAATAACATCTAAATAATTTTGACTTCTTTTTGTTCAGCATTTGTTCTCTTCTCTAAAATTGTTCAAACCATTACACAATCATAAGGTAGGTTCATTTTAAGATAGCCGCTCAAAAGACAAGTTTCGTACTGTAATGGCAATATTAACTTTGACATCTAGCTTTGACATCTCCTTCCCAAGGTGAGCCTAACACAAATGTTGTTTTCGTCCTCGAAAACAATCTACTTCCAAAAATTTCAGCGCAATTGGCCCAGAGGTTTCCTTAAAGAGGGCGAAATTATAGTGCTACCACGCCCATTTTTTGTACAGTTTCAAATTAAGTCTTATACGACCAAAACCATCAGAAATATAGCATTTTCATTTGCCGAAAGTAACCATACGAACTGAATTTCCAAATTTTAGTCTCAAACAATCGAAACAGTCGAAAATATAGCATTTTTGTTGATTTGTGGGTGGTAAAAGGGGGCATGGTTAAAATTTCCAAATCTAGGACGCAAGTAATACACGTTCTAAGTTTCAGCAAAATCCGTTTAGCCGATTAGATTTTTAAAAAAGTCAAACAAAAAAAAAAAACCAACAAAAAACAAATAAACAAACAGAAAATGATTTTATTAATATAAATAGATAGATTCATTAATTACAAAAATTTTTTTCTCTCCATACATGAATTTAAAATCAATAAAAAAATTAATAACATTAACTACAAAATAGCCGCCATAAATTTAATTTTAAATTTAATTTCAAAAATTTTATGTTTTTAGAGAACTAAATGCAAAATTGCATTTATGAAAATATTACAGCGAACTAACAATTAACCACGCCCGCGTTGCTTGTCGAACAAAGCCGAAGCAGATAATAATAAAAAAATAACCGATTATAAACGACGAGTACCCAGTGGACAGTTGCAGGAGACCGAAGGCCTTCTAGAAGGCCTGCGTTAAGTTTTCATAGGCCTTACACACACACCTTGCAAACACCGTTTTATTGCTTGTATGAAATGGGAAAATTTGTCAGTACTTCCGCACTCCCTGCTTTAAAGAGGCCTGCTATAAGCACTCCTTTAGAATGGCTCAAAGAAAAGGTTAACCAAAACAATTAAAAAAAAATATTTTTTTTTATTTCTTTTTATGTAAACCTACATATTTTTGCCAGATAAGAATATTTCTAAGTCATGACGTTGATTATTATTCAGTATTTTTGAACTCATATATATTTTAACTTTTAACGAAAAAGTAACCCTGAAATATAAGCAGAACCAGTTTTTGTAGAAAAAATATAATTGTTGTACTGCCCTGGGTTGCGAAAAATTAGGCCTCATAGAAGCACTCGCAGAAGCAGCGAGGAAGTCATGTGTCTTACCGCCAAAAGTAGCAGTAAATGCAGGCCTTCGTTAGAAGAGGCCTAGCTTCATTGCCTATTGGGTACAAACACGCACGCATACTTGCAATATTTACGTGACACTGCAGAGATAACTTATTTTTACGCTGGCAAAATTTCGTAAGTGTTTTTCTTCTGTGAAATATAACAAAATAGCGCTGTTCACAATTAGGTGCAAATGGCCTTGCATCATAGCATTTGCAAATTGGTAGCGTATATTTTTACTCTACACTGGCAAAATATAGATAGATGCATTTACTACGCTTGTGTAAATATGCAACACTTAAAACCCATAGATCATATTTACTATACATATGCAATACTAAACTTTAAGCTAACAGCTGATTGTCAAAAAATAAAGTAAGAAAAATAAAAATAAAAAACAAAGATACGGAAAATATGTAAATGAAAAAATCGAATTAAACTGGAGAAACCCAATAAAAAATTCATTAAAGAGTCGGTGAGCTATCAGCCGTTAATTTTATTCTTTGCAACAAGTATTGCAAAGTAAACCGAAAAAGACCGCTGCCGATTGATGGCAAATTTTTACAATTGCATAAATTTGCAATGTCAAATACTCAAGATTGTGAATAGCCCTATTCTTTTTATTCGTCATATAGACCTTTGAATATTAAAACAATATTTTTTATTAAGATATATTAAGGTAAGTTTATCAGCATTTCTCAATCAAATAATATGTAAGCAAAATCATGCATTATAATAAAATTTCAATGAGCTTCATCATTACTCTTAACCCACTTCTTTATTAATTTTAATGAACTTCTTTATTAAATTTTTATGAACTTTTTCATTAAATGTTATGAACTTCTTCATTAAGTTTTTATGCATTTTCTCAATAAATATTGTGAACTCTCTTCATTAATTCAATCAATTAAATTTTATTTAATTTAAATCATTAAATTTTAACGAACTTATTCATTAAATTTAATTAACTTTATCATTATTTTTAATAATCTTTTTCATTTAATTTTCATAAGGTTTTCTTAAATTATACGTAATCATTAATTTTGTTCATTAATTTCCAAATATATGAATAACGTTCATTAAATTTGAATGAACGTATGCGTTGGTTCCAAAAGAACGAATATTTTCGTTAAAACAACGCACAAAATTATTAATTTTATGCATATTTTTGTTCCGTGTATTCATGATGAAAATTTTATCAAAATCGGTATACTTTAAAATTTAAGGAGAATGACTTCAAATATAAAATTATATGAAATGGTAGCGTAAATAAAAAACTAATTTACGAGTGTCCTTGAAGTAAAGTTCGAGTAATCTACTTTTATACGATGCCTTTTCAAGTGGAGGTGAAATAACTTCAAATATTTTTGTTAAATTATTTACTGGGATAGTAGCTGAACTTTATTGTTATATTGTGATTGTGTTTAATAATTATAAAGGTACCAGCAACGAAGAAACAGTCTTGAATAAGTAAAACTAACCAAGATTATGGCTTAGCAAAATGATACCTAGCTAAAACCGAAAAAAATTTAACTAATTTCCTAAGCTTATATGGAATTTCGCCCTGGCAATACAAATGTTTGTAAAAATCGGATTTGAAAAAGTCAAATTGAATACATATTTTAAAAAGACGTGTGCAAAATACATGTATGCGTATCGCTTGACATACGTTACATAATCCGATGCAACTAACCACCGAACCAGCTGTAGAAGTAGCACGTACTTCATTCGCCATCATAGTTATGAGTAATACAGAGCATCGACGGTGATTTGAGCGGATGATGATGTGAAAATGTCATGCACGTGCACAAGGTAGGAGTTTTTTTAATGGCAACAAAGTACACGTGCAGCCTCTTTTCTTTTTGTACGAAACCTCAGTAAACACGTGCACTTTTTTAGTTTTGTTTTTGTGCGACTGCCTGTTTATGTGCTTGTTAGGGCATATTAAATGCAAGCCTCTTTTGTAATAAGGGCATAATCCTGCATACCTGCTGCTTTACCTCACTTTTATATTTGACAGAAACTAGGCTCTGATTTCAATTTATGCGGTGTTCCTTATAGCGCTTTCGAATCAGTTCACTTCACGGCTGGAAGCTTTCAATACATTTTTGTTGCCATCATTAGAATAAAATTCTGAACTATTGCATAGAATGTCGCCGTACTTGATCCTTCAATTATGATTTACAAGCATTTAAGTCACCCTTGCGTCAATATTTAGAACAAGGCATACTCTGCCATTGAGTATAGGTCACGTTACTCTAAAGATAATTTGGATAGCTTAAGCAATTGTTTCTGAAGTCACAATCAAGTCAATTTGTCTTTTCTATCATTAGTGTAAATGAGATATATGTATACTGTCTTTTTTTTTTTATCAATTCAACGAATTTCTGCACCAAATTTCCTCATTTTGGGTAAAAGTTTTTTTATTTATTTTTAGGAAAAACTATAAAAAATCAATCATAGTTTTGAAAAATGCAACGAAAAATTGTATTTCAAATCATTTGCATAAAACTGAAAATAAATAAAATTAAAACTGAAAAATCTGGTAAGCTCTCTGCTTTTCTTTGAACTATTTTTGGTATGCAATTTATTTTAAGATTTTGTTTTTCAAGAATGAATATCTATTTAAAAAAAATGAGCCAAAAATTTTAAATAAATGAGTTACAACAGAAAAAGGGTTGAAATTTTTAAAAATATCGTAATGAATTCGAAAGTGTTATTAAAATACATTCGAAAAAATTGTGTACTATTATACCCTTTCGAATTTTTATTATATCAATGCTAAATTGAACTCATGGTATAAAGAATAACAAGGTAGGCTCATAATGGGGTAACATCTAGAAGTCAAATTCAGCTGTTAAAATTTATTTTTTTTTCTATTTTATGGAACACAATATCTGCCAATATCTGCCGCGGCTGCTCTTGCATATGGCCATTCTTTTGGTGAAATTTTTCATCACATTTTCGCATAGGCGCCGGAAGTTCATCTCAGCTGGGAGGACAGTACAACAAATGACAGAATATTTTTTTCACAATAAAAACATTTGTTTATATGGTTTTAAAACATTTTTTATTATTTTAAAATTGTCATTATGATGAAAAAACTATTTTAAAAAGGGCATCATTGGACAGGTTATTTTGTCTTTTTTAAGAGAATAATATAAAACATTTGGAAAAATTCCTAATTTTTATTCCTAATATCAAAGTTTAATAACATGCCAGCCACAGACACTATAATTCTATTTTTCATTTTCATTATTGTTAATTTTTTACATTCTATAACCTTTCCAACAATATAAAATTAAGTTGTGCTCTTGAGCGGCTCAGAATTTATAGTATAAAACGTGTAGTACAATTTAAAAGTTTATAAAAGTTTTTATAAAGTTTTAATACAAATTTAGCTAGCAAGCGACTTTTTTTATTTTCGTTTTGTCTGTTTGTTAATAAAACAAATTTAATGAATTTTAGTCTGTTTGTTAATCGTTCTGAACCGTTCAAGAGCACAACTTAACTTTATATCGTTATAGGTATCATACACAGGCGGACATGTTTCCGAACTTGGTTGGTTTACGAAAATGTTTGCCTGTTTGTGACGTTGTTGGTGGACCAATTTGAAGGTTCGTCAGTTTGCGAAGACAAAATCAAAAATTTTTGATTTCACGCAGACAAACAATTAAGTTGTATAACAAGTCTTGCTGTAAGTAGCGCTGTTCACGTACCAACTTATTGTTTTGGTTTTTTGGTCGTTAAAATGCATTTTTTGCGCACATTTTTAGAGAAATGAAGACAAGTTTTAAAAAAATGTTCGGAAGTGTGTGGCAAAAACGGTACGCGTACAAGTCTTAGGATATGTACGCCTGTGTATGGGCCCTATTAGAAAGGTAATAGAACGTAAGTTAATAGAATATAATAGAACTATAGCACCTGTGACTAGCATGGTATCAACCTTTAAAATTAGGAATGGGCCAACTTAGCTATTTACGAAAATCGCATTTAAATTGACTGAGCTACGTTGTCTCAAAATATACCCTATTTTGGCATTCGCCAAAATAAAGTCTGTGGGTCCCCGAAAAAAATTTTTTAAAATCTCAATTTTCGGATATGGTTTTCAAAACTATTAACCAATCTAAGAACAAAATTTAAGCGAAGTCGGTGAGGGTCAGTGCCACTGATATTGCACTTCAATCTGAAATTGGCGGGGGAAAAAAAACATAAATAAAAAGCATGTAAAACACAAAAGATTTTCAATATGAAACGAAAAAATTGTTCTTTATTAATTTATTTTTTTTATATTATCAGTTAGGTAATATCAGACTAGATATAGTCGTAACATTTTAACCCTACGATTCATAACCGGGTACCCGTGTACCTTTTTTGACTTTAAAGTGCTGCTGTGCCTATAATTTTTGAGATATGGACATAAAACTCCGAATCATCAGAGATTTTGGCTAAACTAAGATTTAAATACCAAAAAATTCAAAATATTTTCAATATTTTCTTTAAAAAATGATTTTTAATGTTTTACCCCCATAAACACACAATAGGGTCCCCGGGTACCCTAATGCAATTCCTATGTAAATGCCTGACATGTAAATGAAAAAACGTTTTTTTGTGTTGTTTTTATTGGAAATAAATGTCTTTTTTATTTATTTTATCATATTTTATATATATTATATTATAATTCATCCGAATCACTATCGTTGTTATTGTGGCAATTGTAGCATTTAGTAATTGTTATGGCGTGCTCATCGCATATCGGCGTGCTACATATGCTGCAATTTTTTCTAGTTTTTCTTCTGCGCTTATTTGGAAGAAGGTTGCACATGTAGCACACGCCCGTATGTGCTTTTCTGCCCCTTTGTCGTGCTGACGGAGATGTTGACGGACCTGCAGCACAAAGCACACTCTCCAACGGCCTTCCGAGGATGCTTTCAATTGCATTTTTTGTTGAAATTCTATTTTCTATAACAGGAATGCACAGGTTTTCTGCCAGTTGACGCAGGAAATTCTTCCTGCGCGTCGTGGTGTATCGTGCAGTTGGATTATTTCCATAATATATGATGTGTGATGCAAATGCGCTCACATCAATGATGTTATAGAAAAATGCCATCGGCCATCTTCTTGTTTGTCGCTGGGTCGTGTATTCTTGGAGCGTTTGGTCCATAACGTCCACCCCACCTTTTGTTTGGTTGTAAAAATTGATAATTTCTGGTTTCCCATTCTCGTCAATTTGTGCATCATCATGCATACTAGAAAGAAGGATGACCGAGTTGGACTTCCGCTGCTTATATGAGAGCAGTGTTACGTTGTCGTGGAAGCCAAATAAACTTGAACCAACGTCTTTTTTTTTGTCTTCTTTCATCTCCGCAGGGATGTAAGCTTTGTTGCGGCGGAGTGTACCCACAATGCTGAGCTTTTCTACTTTTAGTTGCCTAGCCAACGGCAGCGTCGTAAAAAAATTATCCATTGTGATATTTCGTCCGCTACCGTAGTATGGCCCAACTAAATCTCTCACCACTCTTTCGCCAACACCAACTTCACGACCAGTTTCTTGTTTGCCAGTATATATTTGGCCATGAAGTGGATATGAGTTTTTGGCATCGCAAATCCACCATACTTTTATACCATATTTTGCTGGCTTCGAGGGTATATATTGTGTGAATTTACTTCTACCACGGTATGGATATAATTGTTCATCAATGGTCAAATATTCTGATGGCACATAATATCTGGCAAGATTTGCATTGAGCATTATCCAAATATCGCGAATTGGCGCCGCTTTGTCTTGACGCTGCCGCTCTACCCGTGTTCTGGGGTCGTCAAACCGCATAAAACGCATCAAATCGAAAAACCTGTTTATTCCCATGGTGGCACGGAATATTGGGTGAGCCTGTGACGTCCACAAATCTCTTGCGTTTTCGTCATTAGAATGATTTGTGCCAGCCATCAAAATCATTCCAATGAACGCATAAATTTCGTTGATTGTCGTGTCTTTCCACTTCAACTGACGTCTATTGGGATTCGCTTCATTGTACGCATTATATGTGGCATGCGCTTTTCTATTTGTGTGGCGCACTATTATATCCACCATTTCCACTGTGAGGTATGATTTGAAACACTGCAAAGGCGTCATATTTTCAGTTATCCGCGCTGGACCACAGCGGTCTCTGAATATATTCTGGCTTCTCACTTGTTGGCAACTACGTGGTGTTCGCTGCCATTGTGTGCCGTCACGTGCAGTCACGTAGTCTGCTGGGTTTGTTGTTGGTGCATCTTCTGCTGGGTTTGTTGTTGGTGCATCTTTTGCATAGCATCATCTTCACTTTCGTCATCAAATAAAATTTCCTCTGGTGCGTCAATAGCAGCTGCAATTTCGTTTGCGTTGTCAACATTCAAATCTTCATTCTCTGATTCCGAAACTTCGCCAGTATAGGACACATTTCCTTCATTTTGGTCATCCACAGGGTCCACTTCAAGGTCCTCATCTTGAGTCACTTCCTCAAATAAACTTTGAATATATGTGCTTCTTGCTTCATCACTCAAATTCCAGTATTCCCTTGAAGACAAATATCGGTCGTTGCGGCTCATTTTTCACAAACTTCACTGTTCAAATAATCAACACAGAATGACGAAGCAAATGAAATATTTCAATTTTACGACACAAATGAACATCTGCTATCTAATTCAAAAGCAATTAAGCAAGTAGGTACCGAAAATAAGCAGAATAAGCAAATAAACAACCCTTACATAAAACCAGTCTCTGCCTACTTGTGTCGCTTTAGGTACTTATATACGAACAGAAACCAGTTTTTTTTCCAAATATCAAATTTGTACAGTTGAGAACGCAAAATATAATCAACAACAAAAATATTTACAGGAAAATATTATTTTATTTCAATAAACGCACAACAACCTACTTCGGGTACACGGGTACCTGGTTATGAAATTAAAGGAGTTTTGCTGGTTATGAATCGTATGAATCAGTGTTAAACTTCGGTTGTACGCTACAATCTCAAGAACAAAATAAAAGCTAACCGCAAATTAATGGTTAAGCCCTGGAGTCCATATTTAGTAATACGAATTGCATCGTCAATTTTAAATCTTTTATATGTTGGTGCTTGTAACCATAATTTAAATGAAAAGTGAATCAGTTTGCGATAAATTTTTCGAGAAATTCAACAAAATATTTTAAATGTGAAAAAAATTTATTTTGTTATTGTAAAATTCATTTTTTCAAAACCACTTTATATTAACCGGGGGAAGAGGGGGCAACTGCTCCTTATCGCGTGCTTTCGGCGCCCTTGCATTTTCGAATAATTGCGACTGTATCTCGCGAATAAGAGCTATAATATTGCCCTTAAGTGCTTGCTGGAGCATTGACGTGGACTTTTTTTAACGTAGCCAGAAAGAAAAAAGTCTACACCGAGAAAAAAAGCAATAGGTAAATCGCGTAAGTCGGCTTGGGTTAAGAGAATTGTATGGGAATTATAAGCTTATTCACTAAGCAATTTATTGTTTAATACATTGCTTTGAAAGCACATACTTCGATACCTTGCCAAAAAAAAAAATATTTGATTCACCTAAGCCCAAAATCCAAAAAAACAAAATTACAATACAACTAGCATGGATGGATTAAGCATAGTTTTAAGCTATTTTCTGCAAAAAGAAAAACACAGCTGCGTCATTAGACACACGAGAGAAGGATAGATTTGATAATTAATGTTTTTTTTTTTTTGTAATAAAGCCACTTTTATGTGCAAAAATAACATTAAGTAAATTAAAAAACACACGTTAATATTCACACCAGAAAATTTTATTACATTTCATCAACAAAAAGAAAAGAAAAAAAAAGAAAAAAAAATTTCTTTGCCAGCCTACGGTATTGAACCTGGAACATAACTGCAGCTATGTTAACAGATGTAGTATGTCGCAGTATTCTGTTGATAGCCATACAACAAAAAACTTTTAATATATAATTGTGTTATGCTGCAGCAAAGCTTCAGTTGTAATTAATATTGAATAAATCACTCCGTGTAACGAAGGAGTTTGACTCAATGCGTAGTGTACTGACTTCGTACACTTACATCAACGGCATGCGATGGATCTCAACGGCATGCGAAGGTAAAGTTTTTGTATTTGATATTTAATTTAATTTAATGTTGTTGTTATAATACACGCTTCAAGAAAAAAGGAAAATAAAAAAATAAAAACTCGAAAAAAAGTTATTTTTTAGAAATTCAATTGATTCAGAAATTCAACTGACAACTGCCAAAACCATATTATAAATTTTACTAGGTTCTTTTTTCAATTTAACATAAGCTTTTTTATAGGTGTAGAGTCATTGTTTCACCAGCTGTATTAGACTAAAAGCCAGCACTTTAAACACTGTTTTCATTTCATGTCAACTGCGGTCAGTCAAGCGAACTGTAGAACAGGTCATATATGATATCAAACGTGTCAAGTTTTCCATAGTAATTTTAACAGTTATGACAGTCATATAGACATATAGAAGGACAGACAGGCAGACAGACAATCAGACAGACGGACATGGATAAAGCGACTAAGGTGTTCATGAATATATGAATTGAAGAACATATATACTTTTCTATACCTGCCACGCCTCCTTATGGGCGTTACAAACAGAATGACAGAGTAAATATATCAGTACGTAGTGCGTGTCGGGGTATAAAAGTTTTCAGCCAATAACTCGGGCAGCGAAGCAGCTCGATTTTATTTTAAACAAAGTTTTCATATCGAAGTGATGAAGAATTGATGTACATTTGCCGATTTTGTCGTCACAGCAGTGAACCTTTTGACCACTTGAGGAGGGGTGTGTGTGAGACAAACCTAATTTTGAAAATTTTTCCAAGGATACAGGTACTTAAATCGTACTTATTCAAACAGTGGATAAGATACTACGAGCAAAAAACGCACAAATTCACTTAAAAGTATAAATTGCAATTAACATGCAATTATGGGCCAACCCTTATTTTAAAATTTTTCAAGGATGTAGACTTAAAGACTGACTTTTGACCTTTTATTTGGTATCACAACCGTTCTTCTGCGATTAGTGGTTTGCATACAGCGAGTTTGTATGTATGTACATCCTTGTCTGAGTTTGTATGGTGCTGCACATACATTGTGGCCGACTGACCAGCTCTGTTCCGATGTTGAACTGACTGACTGTCATAACTGTTAGGCAATATACAATCTATATAACAATTTTCAGTCTTTTTAAATCCAAATAATTACTATGTAAAACTTGACACGCTTGATAGCATATATAACCCGCCTGTTCTACAGTTCGCTTGACTGACTGCAGCATGTGTGTGTACTAAACCTCTGCACGGATTAACTCGATTCTACTACAACAATAGTGCATTCGGTGTCGAGTTCAGTAGTTTACATAACTATAACAGAGAGGGAAAGTAACACCATAGCCATAAAGAGTCTTAAACCGACTTTCAACACATTCGTTTGGAAACGATTGATTCGTTCGGAACGACTCAAACATAACATAGCCGGTAGCATTCGTCGGACAAACTAATCTAAACCAAACATAACAGAATGAAGGATTTGTAAACGATTAACGCTGACAACAACATAACATTCGGTGCATAAATTGAATTTAAGATTTTAAAAATTGGAATTGTAGATGCGATGGCAGAATTAGACGGTCGCAATTAAGACTGTCAGAAATTTAAAATTCAAGATGGTTAATGGTGTTGCCACCTACAATTTTTTTATTTTCACGAATTCGGTGCTGGAGCAAACACTAGGTAAAAATGGGTCGCTGAATCCGAATTCATTGCCAGATTTCCAAAATTGTGTAATTTTTTTATAATAGTGTTGCCACCTACCAAAATGTATTTTCAAGAGTTTTTAACATGGCTTAACAGTGTTACGGACCCCTAAGGTCGCTGACTTCAAATCTGATGTCACAATTTTAAAATTCAAGATGGTTATTGGTGTTGTCACCTAAAATTTTTTTATTTTCACGAATTCGGTGCTGGAGCAAACACTGCGTAAAAATGGGTCGCTGAATCCGAATTCATTGCCAGATTTTGAAAATTGTGTAATTTTTTTATAAGAGTATTGCCATCTACTAAAATGTATTTTCAAGAGTTTTAAACATCATTTACCAGTATTAAGGGGTCGCTGACTTCGAATCCTTTATTTCCTTCATTCTGTTGTGTTTGGTTTAGATTCGTTTGCCTGACGAATGCTACCGGCTATGATATGTTTGAGTCGTTCCGAACGAGTTATTGTTATGTTTGAGTCGCTCGTACTTGTTTTGGTTTATTTTACCGTGCCTACACAGTTTAAAATGTTGATGTGTTTTTCATTACAAGACTTGCATCGTATTTTATGTTGCATTTGCCACGATATTTAATGCTAAGTGATGCAGACATCTTATCTTACTACTCGTATTATATAAAAAAGAAACTTGAAATATTGGTTTTTTTGCTTTGATGCCAGTAAGGTCAAGAACCACTGCACCGATTAAAGTGAAGTTTCACTATTTTTACAAAACTTTATTCTAGAGTGCCTCTCTAAGTTCAGAATTTTTAAATATTAAAAAGCCGAGAAGTTTTTGACCAATAATCTGGCATAAATGGAAATTTTTATAAAATTTAGGTCTTTTTGCCATTTCCTGTTTTAACAGTAAAAGATATGTATGGAGAAAGGATAGATCTTTACGATTCCAACAAAAAAGTTCGGGATGCTACATATCGCTACCTTAATATAGAAAGGCTCTATATCAAAAGGCCCTAACTCAATAGTAGAAGGAAAAACTTTGTAATAAACAAAGTTCTTTAGCTCCGAATTTTTTGCAAACGTTTTTTTTTTTATTAAAAACTTTTTTTTTTATTAAATTAAAGTGATGTAATCGAGCCATAACCGCAAAAAAGATGTAACCAGCACTTTTATCGAAATTTGTTTTATTATTGAAATCGATAACTTATTGCATTACGCATCTCTACGTAAAATATGAGAGTTGTGGGAAGTACCGTTACAAAGTATTATCCAAAAACAATTTTGATGTAAGTGAACGCATATATTTTTTGAACAGCGGAGTGTTGGTTGCATCAAAATTAATTTTACGTGTTATGGCGTTTTCACAAGAGGAGGAAAATATTTTTATCAAAAATCTAGTTAATTGTTATACTTTTGTTTGTGTTAAATCATTGGATTGTAATTATGAAGAGGATTTTATTTTAGTATCCCGCCAATAGTAAACTGGTTCCATATAGCGACAGTGAGCCCGAAGAAGAACTATGTGTAGGAAAGAGAGGCTATAAAAAGATATTCCCAAAACGTCTTAGAAAAACGAAAACAAAATTTTACCCCGTTCAACCGAATCCCTGTTTATATAAAAAGTGTGGACATTCATGTGCCGAAAAATTAAGCGAAGATGAACGTATTGCAATAAATGAGCATTTTTGGGGTATGGGCAATAAGATCCGACAAAAAGATTGGTTAATTTCTTGTATGACACGCAAATGTATAAAAAGAAAACTCGCGGACAGTAACAAGAGATTATGTAGTTACGATTATGTAATCCCTTACAATGGTTCCAACTATAAGGTGTGCCAACAGTTTTTATTGCGAACCCTTAATATTTCACAGAATAGGCTGATATGGGCAAGAAAAAATGCAAATTCTATAAAAACTTCAAGTGTAAACAAAACAAGTTATAAACCTCATAATAAGTCCGATGAAGATAAAATAGCTTTAGTGAAATTGTTTATTGAATTATTACCCGCAGTTCCATCTCATTATTGCCGCAATAAAAGCAACAAGATGTAGATAACGTTCCAACAGTGTATAAAGCTTATGTTCAACATTTAAAAGATATCAATAAGGAATCAGCAAAACTATCTTTAAGAGTTTTTAGAAGTATTTTCAATAACGATTTTCATATCGGGTTTCACATGCCCAAAAAAGACAAATGTGTTACTTGTGAAAGGTACAATAATTCCAACAGCATAGATAGAACCAATTTAGAACAGACTCAAGAATATCAAAACCACATTAAAGATAAGGAAAAATCCAAAGAAATATTTTTACAGGAACAGAAGCAAAACTCTGAAAACACATCGTTCTTGTGTGCAAGCTTTGATCTACAAAAGGTTTTAAACACACCCCACGGAAAAAGTATGAGTTTATTTTATTCAAGAAAATATGCTTTTTACAACGAAAGTGTATATGAAAACTGCACTAGAAATGGTTACTGTTTCTTATGGCGAGAGGCTAATGGAAAAAGAGGCTGTAATGAAGTTTGCACCATAATTTTAAAATATTTAAATATCATCGATCAAAGAGGAACTTACACTGCTCTTAGCCTTTACTGTGACAGCTGTGCTGGTCAAAACCGAAACAGGGCTATGTTAGCTATGTTGGTATTTTTTCTCCAACGTTCTGTTAAAATCAAAAATATAAAAATAACATTTTTACTACCTGGTCATACCATGATGCCTGTAGATTCAATTCATAGTACGATCGAATTTTTTATTCGTAAAAGAAGTGTGTGGGCACCCAGTGAATGGTTTACAATGATTTCTAATGCCAGAACCAATCCAGAAGGTTATCATTGTATTTCCATGCATTATTCTGATTTCAAAGACTGGAAAACGTTTGGGAAAGCCATGTTCCCCGTTTCGCTTAAAATATCATTTAATACGTTACGTTCAGCTTTATTTGAGAAAAATAACTCCGTTATTACACTAAATCATTCATATTTCGAGAACTTCCAGAAAAAAGAATTGGACCTCAACTCGATTGCGCGATCGAGGCGAAATTGTAACATAGTTGAAAATGAACCTCTCAGTTTATATAAAGACTCATTACCAATTTCATCGGCAAAATACAAAGATTTGAAAACGCTTTGTGACAAAAATACTATTCCAGTAAAATTTCATCAAGAATACATTAACCTGAAGTATAATGAACAAGTTAAAGATGCATTACCTGAAACAAATGAAGAAGAAACTATATAGGAATGTTATTTTCATTATAACCGCTCAAAAATATGTTAATTTACATTTTATTTTTCTTTAATTTGAATTAATTTTATTTCTTATATTTCTTATATTTTCATACACATTAAAATTTTTTATGACATAAATATACGTAAAAATATCTTTAATTACGTAATTAGTTGTTGTTACTTAATTTTGTCAAAGGTTAATTCACGAGCCCCACAAAAAAATAATTTCAGCTGCAGGTTCTTAATATAAATTTTGATGTAACCGACAAAAAAATACATTGCAGCTTCTTATCGTGACAGCGAAATTGATGTAACTAGCAAAAACAACAGTTATGCAGTACAAAGAGAACAAAAAATAGTTGCATTGGATGTAAAACACAAAATTAGGATTATGTAAAATAATACTCGTAAATGAAAATTTGGAGTCGAAAGAAAATTAAAAAAAACCTTCTCCTGTAAATTTTTAGTTTTGCTGCTTACATCATTTTTGCGGTTATGGCTCGTAATGATGTTACAATTTTTTTTACTGCAGAAATTGTAGAACTTGGTTTTTTATTAAGTTTTTTCTTCTCCTATAATGTGAAAAAAATTGAGTTAGGTATTAAGGTATTAAGGTAGCGATATTTAGGTTCAATAATTTTGTCGCAAAAGTTATATTTTAGTGAAAAATTTCAACAATTTCTTGCAAGCAGCAATTTGTTGGTTGCCTTCGACGCTATCATTGTTAGCAGCTATCAGAACGTTGTTTTGGTTTCACCACAAAATGCTGTTTAGTGCTCAGAAAAGAGCCTTTCTCATGGAAGCAGAGAAAGCTTTATTCGTTAACAGCAGACAATTAAAATTTAAATCATTTTCTCCAAGCGCGTCGTGTTGTTGCTGTTACCAAAGACAAATATATAAAGACCTTGCTTCAGGGAGGGGTAGAGTAAATTTGAAGTTCTTGAAGAAACAGACGAAAGCACGGGCGAGTAAACAACGATAGGGAGTAGTAAAAGTAACGATTAGATACCAAGCGACATTAGCGAACGCGAGCAGCGAAAGTGTGGCGCGACTAGATGTACAACTACAAAAATATTTCTTTCTACGTGATGCGAACAAAAAAAGACAAGTTCATTGATAAAGTTTGTTATTGTTTTTGTTTACATGCATGTGTGTGGGTAACTAAAACGAAGGAAAGAAGTTTGCATTAATTTTTTATATTCTGCTTGTTGATCGTCTGATTCTTTTGAAAATTTATTTATCAAGTTTGCTTTTCAGACTATGCTTTCCAGCCAAACATAAAGCATAAATTGGCAGGAATTTTTTTTTTTTTTGTTAGTAGCTGCCAAGCAACAAGCAGCGTTCGATCAGTTTATGCTGCCGAATTGTTTCTGCCCTCTGCCTTGCTGCATGCTGAAATTCGGCAACAAGACAAGGTATCTGCTTGTTTTTGCTATTCTATAGTAAGCTAGGATTTTATCAACTGCCTTGTTTGTTGTTGGTATAGTAAGCTACAATTTTTTTTCTTGCTAGGATTTGCTATCGTTGCTTACTCGTCCCTGCTCTCGTCTGTTTCTTCAAGAACTTCGAATTTACTCTATCCCTCCCTGAAGCAAGGTCTTAATATATATGTCTTTGGCTAAGCCCTTACTTTGGCACTATTTACATATGTAAATATTTTAATATGTAAGTACATCGTTTTGAAGCTGCGCATTGTTATGTGTTGAATGCAAAATAGAAGAATTTTTTAGCATGTTCTTATGGCATACACAGTGTAACCGTTGACCAATTTTGTAAGGGGGAGTAAATGAAATTGCAAAAATAAAGGCGGCATAAAGAATGCAAATCTATATTAGGGATGATATTGACTTAGTTGGTTGAAGGGCCAGAATTCAAACAAAAATTGGTTCAATTTGACGTTAATAGGGCTTTTAGTTTTACGGCCATGCCATGGTCTCACAAATAGCACACTTTCTAATAATCTCAACAAGTCCAATTTATATTTGGTTAAAAAAATCGAAATTTCGAATTAACAGTTTTGGAAAATCAAAAAACTTTTCGTGTTTTCTAATAATCACACTTTCTAATAATCTCAACAAGTCCAATTTATTTTTGGTTAAAAAAATCGAAATTTCGAATTTACAGTTTTGGAAAATCAAAAAAACTTTTCGTGTTTTATTTCGTGCAGTTTGTGCAGTTTGTGCAGTTTAAGCCAAACGTGGAAGGAAGTTCTTGGTTGATCACAGAAATAGCACACTCTAATTTAAATGATTAAATTAAATCGCTTTCCATCTTAATAGTGCTTAAGGTGATTCTTTCAAATACATTTTATTTAACGCATTATTTGTGTCAAAAGTTTTTTAATTAAAAAAATAGCAAAAAAAATTTTTAGCAAAAAATTGCAAAGCATTTCCACATAAAACCGCAAATCGGTTATATCCACCTTTAAATAGTCGTAGAATGTCAGAAGTGGATGAGCAATTTAATGTAGACTCTTCTCCGTTAAGACTTGTAAGAAGACAAATCAATGAAGCGGGACGAAATTGAATTTAACAAAAAATTGTTTCATAAATAACCACAATTTTAGAATAAAGAATTTTTCAAGAAGAAAATTAAGTCAAATTAAATATAATAAGATGACAAAACAATCGCCAAGAAATAAGTTCGCAATTTGCTACCAAAACTTCATCAGGGTGTAGAGCGATTGACCTGCCTTTCTTAGCGTTGATATTGCATTGATGAAATTGATTAATTTGTATGTATATTAAGGCATTGTCAGCAGAACGATGGATCCTTTAGGCATCGATCTTTTCGTATAACTTGGAAAACAAAATAAATTTGTAGTTGAAATTACTAAAAAGTATGCTTTTTATGTGATCATGGCTGTATATAACGGAACTTATTTTAATGAGAACATTTAAAAAGGCGATAGGATATATAGACTTTAAATAAAAATCACCTAAAATTTCTCCATAAGAAATTCGGTTATCACCTAATCTTTATCCTAGGACTAATCACCTAATCCTAATCCTAAAGGTTTAATTCCTAATAGGTTTAATCACCTAATTTTTTAGGACTAAATTTCACTTTTTGTTTTCGAGTGATTGTTCACATTGACTACAATTGAAATGGTTATCTATATTATTACTATGCAAGCGCATTTTTTGTGATGACTTTCAAATCTATACTGTAGACGCGATTTTCAAAAATTTTAGGGAATTTTTCCAAAATTTTGGGGATATTTTCGTTTTTGATTTTTGATCGTTTTTGATTGAATGATTTTTTAATTTTATTTTTTGAAATTTTCCTACCTCCATTTTCTACCTCCAAATTTAAACGATGGCATAGTACACAAATGTTATCAACAGACACCAACCATTAAACTCTTCTTGTTAAAAATTGCGATTATTTTTTTGGGTTAAATTTTTTCAAAGGACCTTAAACTACTAAAAAGGGCCTCGGGGCTTTTTGAATTAAAGAGGGCTAAAAAAGCCCCCAAAGATCATCTCTGATCTATATAGTTTCAACATAGTATAGACTTGAGGTTTTCGGAAAAGTGGAAAAATCGTACATTACGAAAAAGTGGCGAATAAAAACAGTTTTGAAAAAGTGGCGAATAAAAACAGTTTTGAAAAAGTCGTCTCCAAGGGGCAGGGCATCCACGAAATGGTAATTATGCCCCTTAAGTCGACCAACGGTCACATTGGCACTTCATAGCGTTAGTGTATAATTTCGTTCACTGAAATATGACCTATGTAAATATTATTGCATAAGACCTATTTGATTTTATTTATTATGGTAAGAAAATACTTTAAATCCATTCCAACCATCTCTACTCTATTTTATATATCTGTATTATTTTATAAAACTGAATTACAAATTTTTATTTTCAGGTTAACTTCAATCGCCAGTTTGCAGTAAACGAACTTCGTTTATCGTGCTTAAAAACGTTTTTTGCAATAGTTTCAACAGTTACCCCCAGAGAGTTGGGGGGCAACGGGTTATTTATTTGCTAAAAATTAATTTTGTTTGCCATAAGCGCATGCGATTTTCAATTGCGGAAAGTGAAAAATTTATTTTTGTAACTTAAAACTTCGTTTGTATGAAACGAACTTCTTTTCTCATAAGCGACCATTCTAAATCAAAAAAAAAATTTATTTGTTTGACTGGAAAAAATAAGCAGCACTAGCTTAATATTAGCCGACTGAAAACACAATAGACTGTGGTGGAATAGGTTAAGCAGAGCACGCAGAAAACTAGACATCGACAGAGTCAGGGTTCGATTCCCAACGATTGAATTAAGAAAGTATATATTTTCTTAAAATCATATTAAATTAATGAGTAACTGAATATTTGTTTGCGGTAACTACAGGTCGCAAACGAAGTGTAGTTGGTGAAGTTTTCAGTTGCGGTAAGCGAAATATAAGAATAATAAGAATATTTAATTGCAACGCATTGCTTGATCGTTATCTTTTCTCGCGTTTTTGTTGCGAGAGTTTTAATGAACTCCATGTTGCTCACACTCTTCTCTTTTTGTGCTTAACTACCACATATCATGCAGTGCAGTGCTGCAAAACAAAATGAAACAAAAGAAGAAATGTTTTTATTTCGTTTGACATCACACCCGACACAAAATCTGACTTCGGTATCGAAAATTGAAAAATTTACGAATAATTCGCAATGGTAACTATCGAATTCGATATTGATTACGATTCGAAAAAAATACGTTTGGAGAACGTAACGGTTACTTCGTAAGCGAATTAACGGTTTACGATCCAGAGTGATTAAAACTTCAAAGGAGACGCGAAGAACATTATATTTTGTACTGTAAGGTAAATACTTTCGGATACCTTTCTTGGCACTTTCAGATTTACTTTTATTAAACTGGAGCGGTTAAACTGGTATAAAACAACTTTAGATTTTTTATCGCCATTTAAGCAAAAATACGATATTTTTCTTTGATAAAAGTTGGTTGTAAACGAATTTTCGCTGTAAAAGAGATATGTACCGGGTGGAATGTTTGTCTTCAACACCTTTAGCGTGTTAAGGCCGAACAGAACCAAAGCAGCTGACGGTTGTCGAATTCGCCCTGCAACAAAATACATGAAAATGTATGCAGGCGCCAAAAATGAAATCGGCTCAGAAATCCGCTACGGAAAAACGCCAGAATAGAACATGGTATAATGATTTACAAGGTAGGAGTGACTGTTCTGTTGGCGATTTGAAGTTGTCAAAACACATTGAAAAAGAGAAAACGAAGAAGCACCAAAACAGATGACAAGTTAAACTTTGTATTGATTTGACAACTCCCGATCGCCGCTCGTGAGAAAAAAGGTAGTTGTCAAGGCTACCTTGTAAATTATTGTATCATGCATGGCAGAAATATAAGGTAAGGTCATCACGGAGAGGAATGGAGTAGAAAGCAGAATAAAGCTACATTGATGTCAAAATCAGCTGTTCATCGCGAATTTCTTTATGCTCACGTTTCGCAGTTGTTTTTAGGTTAAAACTGTTACAGGTTTTTTTTACAATTTTAAGACTTCTTTCACATTTTATAGTTTTTATTACATTTTTTATATAATATTTTCACTCAAATTAGCACAAATTTAATACCCGCGATCGCACTGTTTGCAACTTGGAAACATAAAATATTTTCTTCATTTACAATTTCTACGAAATTCGTCGTTTTGACATTAATGTTGCTTCTCATTATCCATTCTTCGTTGACGCGTGAGAGCACTTAGTATCATGGGCCTACCTTATCATTGTATCATGGTATCATGGAATATAATATATTTTATTTTTTCTCCGACGGCTGTCGGATCTCTCTCTGAGTATCGAAAGAGTTCAGTGCTATAAGAGTGTTCAGTGCTATTTTCTTAGTTTTTACCATGAGCTGACGTTTCGTTTTGTGTGTCTGTGTTGAATTCGACAACCGCTCCTATTCTGGACATGTTCTCAGCGGATCCCACCCACAACCGGGTGGGATCCAACATTATTTTCGGATGTTGTACTTTCGACCAAAGTATTGTTAGGCAATGTAATATCTCAGTTGGTAATGTAAAAACTTGTAATCAGTAAGTTGTACGTTCAAATACCGCACCATTCGAATTTTTTTTTTAATTTCGATATAAATGTGAGTTAAAAATTATATTTGAATTATATGAAAGATATCGTATTTATATAGAAATTCACAGATCTAAGAATACAAAAATTTGAGATTTAAAGTTGCATTCGTTAATATTTCAGCATGTGCTGTTTCCAAATCAATCAATGCAAAGCTTACTTCAAAAAACGATAAAAAACTGCCTGAAACAAGTAGCATCTCATATCACAAAAATTGAAAAGTGTGTATAAGCGAAATAAAACTTAACAAAGCAGAAAAAAGGGAACAGGAATATTATAAGATATTTTCAGGAAGATTTCTGTCATCTAGTGGTAGATATGCTGGAAATATTTCAAATTATCGATTTAAATTAATTTAAATACTAATTAGTTCTTGCAGCTGAACCTGCGCTGTTGTTATTTCTTTCATCACAGCCTAATAAACAAAAAAATTTCCTTAGCAACCGCACCAAAAATTGAGCGTGACTACGCAGTAATAGTACTGATCATGCTTTCTTTCACAGTCTGGGAATAGCCAAAACCAATGCAATAATCTTTCGTCACTTGGAAATATGATTCTCCGCTCAGTGTTGTTTTGCGTTTTTTTGTTTGACAGTTCTAAAACTCGGCTCTAAGCCACGCATCTACCTTCTTTCATTGTACCATGATTCAAAGCGATAGCTGACAAAGAGCTGGCAATACTTTTTGTGCATTCTATTAATAGCTATACATACTAAGACTCAATTCAATCATAAAGGAAAGAAGAGAAAAGAAAAGAAAAAAAAAAAACAAGAATTGATTGTTGACTTAAGATGAGTTTGAACTACGCAAGTAAATATACTTTCGTGGCCCAGTGGGCAGAACAGCAAACTACTATTCAAATCGGACTGTGTTCAATCCTCAGTGGAAGGAAAAATGTTAAATAGCAATTGTTTCGTTTTTATACAACTATTGCGGCGAATTCCCGTGTTGTCATTTTTATAAGCACCATTTCGTTACATTCGTTTTACCTACCATCTAGCTCGCCGTATTGTTGTATACGCAGCTATATTCACTTAAAAAAAAAATATGTGTGTGGCCGCCACAGAAGTGAAACTGTTACCCAAAAATTAAATTTCTGGGAAGATTGCTTATTTATTTTATTGAAATTCCCTCCTTCAGTACAACCAAATGGTTAAAAAGCAGTCTGCCTTCATACCGGTAGTAGTTCAAGAACTGTATTTTTTTCATAAAGCAAACTAGCATTTTCAACTAAATCAGAAATGTCAAATGTCTCTTTTGTTTATGGACAGTAACTGGAAAGTTCAATATTTATGTACATAATTAGATCGCAGTTTGTTTGCTGTTTTATTTTTTGTTGATTATTTTTTTATTTATAATTATTTAAAAAAAAAATTTGTCGAAAAACCTGTGTCGGGAATAATGCATTTTTCCATTTCCGTACTCGCATCGACCGCCGTACAATTCGGCTGCAAGTTGAACGTGCTACCATCGCACCATTGCCTCCCTTGCATCAAGCGAACAATATAAGAACAATCCCGAAAGCAAACATAATATACACCTTCCAATTTATTCCATAGGATTGATGACAAAAATTTTATTGTTTATCCAAAATAATCAACAATCGATTATATAATTTGGGCTTTATTTATATAATTTATTTTAAATTTTTCTAAAAAAAGACAAAATTTAGATATATGATTGTAAATATTTTTAATACAAGAAAAATCACAAAATTTCAACTGCAGCTAGGACCACTTATGCTACCGCGCATACTTGTTTGGGTTTACTTAACCGTGCCTACACAGTTAAAATGTTGATGAGTTTTTCGTTACAAGAATTGCATCGTATTTTATGTTGCATTTGTGACGATATTTCCCAGTAGTCCAAGTCTTAAAGAATTGATAAACGAATCGTGAACAACTTTTCTTCATCTTTGACGAAACACGCTGATTCGGCCACACATTTATTTGACGAAAATCCCATATAAAATTCCCGCGAACGCTATACAGAAATTTTGAGATTTTTTGTGCATGAATATTTACTGAATCGTTGCGGAAGTTTCGTCAACAAACAACAAACAAGGAAAAACATTTCTTTTCCCATTTTTATATATTATTTGACTTTATTTTACATGTATTTTTGGATCAGATTATTTCCGATGTGTAATCTTTGATATATCAGTCACGAACACAAGCCGGACGCGTTCAAGAATTTTCAACAAGAAATATTAGAGATAAGAGTTTTCGGTTATCGCGTGTTCTACTGTTTTCGTTGTTTCCTTGTTCTCTTTGTTTTTTTTAATGTTGACGAAACCAATGCAGATAAGTTAAAGAATATTCTGCAAGTCTTTTATTGCCGATTACAAAGAATATTCTGCAATAATAAAAGCAGAGTAGGTAGTCCGGTAACTCAATTGATAATGGAAGAACTTGTAACCATTAGGTTGTGTATTCAAATACCACAATATGCGATTTTTCTTCAATTTCGATATAAATGTGTGTTAAAAACTGCATTTGAATTATATGAAAGACATGGTGTATGGTATATGAAAATTCACTTACTTACTTACTTACTTACTTAGTTGGTCGTAACAATCCGTGTCCGGGTTTCAACCGACCTCATCAGGTCTCGCCAGGCGCCTCTGCTTTGCGCGCGCCTTCTCCAATCGGATACACCAAGTGCGGTTAGGGCTTCCTCAGCCTGGTCCATGCATCGGAGGCATGGTCTCCCTCGTCGCCGTTGACCAGCAACCCTCGCCTCGAGCACCTTTTTCGCTGGAGCTTCGTCGTTCATACGATGGACATGACCCAGCCAGCGTAGTCGCTGCACAGTTATACGCCGAACTACGTCAATGTTATCGTAGAGCTCATACAGCTCGTGGTTCATTCGGATGCGATAGTCATCGCCGACTCGAACAGGACCGAAGATTTTGCGAAGAACTTTTCTCTCGAACACCCCCAGAGCGGCTGCGTCAGTTTGCGAAACTACCTATGCCTCAGCGCCATAAAGCAGCACAGGTAGAACGAGCGTCTTGTAGAGTGTTAGTTTTGTCGATCGAGAGAGTGCTCTGGAACTTAGTTGCTTACTGAGCCCGTAGTAGCACCTATAGCAATTATTGTTCTTCGCTTTATCTCCAGGCTGATTTCGTTTTTGGTATTAATGGCGGTGCCAAGGTAAACGAACTCCTTGACTACTTCAAAGTTATAGCTGCCGGATGAAACGTAGGAGTCTAAACGCCGAGCTCCCTTGTTTGTAGACAGCATATATTTTGTTTTGCCCTCATTTATCGTCAAACCCACTTTGGCTGATTCCTTTTCGATAGCGGCGAAAGCAGCGGTAACATCTCTCTTGGTTCTGCCGACAATATCAATATCATCAGCGTACGCAAGGAGCTGGACGCCTTTGTAGAAAATTCACAGAAAATTGAAATGAAAATTCACAGATCTAAGAAAAAAACAAATTTTAGATTTAAAGCTGCATTCGTTAATATTGCAGCATGTGCTGTTCCCAAATATATCGATGCAAGGCCTACTTCGAAAATTGCTTTCTGAATTTATCAAAACTTAATTTGAGAAATGCCTAAGAGTATGCTAATATTCTCAAAGAAAGCTACGTTCAGATCCACATTTTTAGACTGTAATGTACTTTCAGAGTATTGAACGAAAGAATCAATTCAATCATAAAAGAAAGAAAAGAAGAATTGATTGTTGATTTAAGATAAGTATAAGCTACTCAAATAAATATGTCCCCGTGGCTCAGTGGGTAGAACAGCCAACTACGGATCACAGCGTACCGTGTGGAAGCAATAATATGAAAAATGTGTGAATAGCAATTTTTTCCTTTTCGTACAACCATTGCGGCGAACTGATGTGTTGTTGTTTTCAATAGAAACATTTCGTTACATTAGTTTTACCCCCATATAGCTCGTCAAATTTTTTTTTTTTAAATTCACATTTAATATCAAATAATAGATTTAGATTTATTAAAATATATATTTCAAAACCTACAATCTGTAATCCGCTAGGAATTAGTGACGAATGTAGGAATTGATCGAAAGAAGATAAAGACATAATTATGAATTATTATAATGTATAAAAATTAAAATTTCAAATATTTTTTTAATTGAATACAATGATCATATTTTAGTTTCTTGTTTGAATATGAGGGGTCAATCAAAAGAAAAAAATTATCATTAAGCAAAACAGAATGAATAAAAATATATATGAAACAAAAATTAAGTATGAGAAATTAAAAAAAATAAATATATATAAAAATTTTGTAAACTATATGGATACTTAAAATTAGTCGGGGTCTTAACTTAAACAGTCTAGGAGTTATGGACGAGTAGAAAAGCAGGAAGTGTTGCAAGAGTATGAGATGGAACAATAACCATATTAAGGAGATTAATTCTTAGGTGATAACTTGAATTACATCTATTGATCAAATAGCCTGACTTAGTAAAAAACGTTTCCAGAACTTTATAAAAAAAAGGGGCATAACAGGCAGAATATTGAGTTGTCTAAACATTACAATACTACTTTCAAGACGGGTTCTTTTAGAAATGATGCGAATGGCATGTTTTGTGTATTGTTGTACACGCGGCTATAAAAGTGTCACTTAAAAAAAAAAGAACAAAATGAGCCTGGTAACTCATCTGTTGGATATGTGAAAACACGACAAACATAACAAACATAACAAAGGAACAAGAACAACATCTGTCAAAATATTTTTAGAGGGTATTCGATATATATTTTGTTTGAGTCCAGTAGAGATCCGAAAGTTTGCTTTTAATATGCTGTTGCTCTTAATAGAAAACTTCCAGAGACTTGCTCTGTAAATAATATGGCTGCCAAAGAATGGGGCTTAAGTCTAGAGGCTGCTTGGCCCAGAGGGAGGACAAAGGGGGATAGTGGCATTTTTTTTAATACCATTATAATCTACGAAGAAAGTGCTACCTTGTACGAATGATACAATTAAAATTCTTCCATTTCTTGCACCAAACAATTTGCTGAAATTTAAGCGGGTTCATTAAACTAGACTTGTTCCAGAATAGTTTAAGGAGCTTATTTGTCCAAATAAAGAACTTACTTACTTACTTAGGTGGTAAGTAACAACCCGTGTTCGGGTTTTGGCCGACCTCATCAGCTCTAGCTAGGCGCCCCTGCTTTGCGCTCGCCTTCTCCAATCGGATACACCAAGTGCGGTTAGGGCTTTCTCGGCTTGGTTCATCCATTGTAGGCATGGTCTCACTCGTCGTCGTTGGCCAGCGACCTTCGCCTCGAGCACCTTTTTCGATGGAGCATCAACGTCCATACGATGGACATGACCCAACCAGCGTAGTCGCTGCACAGCTATACGCCGAACTACGTCAATAATTTCGTAGAGCTCATACAGCTCGTGGTTCATTCGGATGCCTACGGTTCGTTCTATTGCCTCGAACACCTACAGAGCGGCTGCGTCAGTTTGCGAAACTACCCATGTCACAGCGCCATGAAGCAGCACAGGTAGAACGAGCGTCTTGTAGAATGTTAGTTTGCTGAGCCCGTAGTAGCACCTATTAGCAATTATTGTTCTTCGCTTTAACTCCAGGCTGATTTCGTTGTTGGTATTAATGGCGGTGGCAAGGTATACGAACTACTAGGTATACGAACTGACTACTTCAAAGTTTTAGCTGCCGAATGAAACGTAGGAGTCGAAACGCCGCGCTCCCGTGTTTGTAGACAGCATATACTTTGTTTTATCCTCATTTATCGTCAAACCTACTTTGGCTGATTTCTTTTCGATAGCATCGAAAGCAGCGAAAGCAGCGGTAACATCTCTCCTGGTTCTGCCAACAATATCAATATCATCAGCGAACGCAAGGAGCTGGACACCTTTATATAAACTGGTGCCATTACGATGCACACCGGCCTTTCGTACGATCCCCTCCATGGTGATGTTGAAGAGATCGCAAGACAGTGGATCACCTTGCCTAAAACCTCTTTCGGTATTGAAGGTTTCGGAGAGGTCAGTTCCTACCTTGACGGAGCTGAGTGTGTTGCTCAACGTCATTCTGCAAAGTCTTATCAACTTCACGCAAGGAAAGTCTTATCAACTTTTTTCTGCTGTTGCGATGCGACACTCCTGATCGTACCATTGGTTCTGAGGTTGCGGGCGGCGGAAACCAATGACTTCTTCAGCGGCAGCACGCATGGAGTGGGATATTTGCGCCCAAAGTCTGCCGGCGTCATCGGGTCCAGAGGTTGGCTGGTTGAGCTTAACCGAGAGTTGAGCGGAGTAGGCCTCAGCAGTCAGTTGTAGTTGCAGCTTAGCGGTATGTAGCTTTCGTTGCATTCCTTTGCGTATGTTCTTCGCATTGCATAATCGCATGCGGATCTTGGCTGCAACAAGATAGTGGTCGGAGTCAATGTTGACCCCCCGAAATGTACGCACATCTAGAACACTAGAGGCATGCCTTCCGTCGATTACAACATGATCAACTTGGTTTCGCGTTTTTTGATCCGGGGACAGCCAGGTGGTCTTGTGGATATTGAGGTGCTTAAATCTGGTGCTACTAGCTACCATGTTTCGCGCCACGGTGAAGTCGATGAGTCTTAGACCGTTGTTCGTGCAGGTCTCATGAAGACTGAACTGACCGACAGTGGGGCAAAGATGCCTTCCCTTCCGACTTTTGCATTAAAATCGCCGAGGACTATTTTCACGTCATGGATCGGAAAATGGTCGTATACGTCCTCAAGACTAGCGTAGAAAGCGTCCTTGATGGCTTCGTCCTTTTGCTCCGTCACACTGTGGCTCAAGAAATACATCCATTGGCCAAAATACCGTTGGCCAAAAATGCCGTTTTGTAGTAAATATATCCAAAATTAGGTAGCCAAAAATTTGGGTCAATATATTTAAAACTGTGGGCATGGCATGCGGTTGAAACAACTGTTTTTGTTAATTTCAGAAAAAGGTGAGTTTTTTATTTTTCCATCTAAAATGAATGGCCATTGCTCGCAAACTATAATCAATAGAGGGTTGAGTTTTT
Source organism: Coremacera marginata (assembly GCA_914767935.1). Taxonomy (NCBI): domain Eukaryota; kingdom Metazoa; phylum Arthropoda; class Insecta; order Diptera; family Sciomyzidae; genus Coremacera; species Coremacera marginata. Next base: position 110,529,181 of record OU612044.1, on the reverse strand, counting down.
TTTGTTAGGTTGGTGGGCTATTATCGTTAAATTATTACATGAGGTTGGAGCTGTACAATTTATGTTTTGGATGTTACGAAATGTTTTCAAAATGACTATTTTTTGTATAAATTTTAAATTTAATGGAAGATAACTTCTAAGGATCAAAAGGGATGCAAAAAATGAAAGCATCCAGTTAAAGGTGAAAGTCTCTTCTTTCACCCCATGTTTCACCCCCTCATAAATGCCCCCACTATCACCCGTAGAAGCTTTTTTCGTTTATAAATGACACTTATTTAAACGCAACCCTATAAGTATGCAATGATGTATTCTGTTTAAAAGTTAGGTATTTTATTGCAAGCAATTTAATGGATTTTTGAGTTTTATTTACCCATTTTATTTCAACTCTATAAGACAGGTACATATACAAACTGCATATACAGATTCTGGTAATTAAAATAGTGCCTAGAGTTTTTTTAAGTAAGCCATTTCATTCTGCTTGTATAAAACATGTGCAGTTTTGCACTTTTGAGGCATTTAGAGTTTTTTTTTTAAGTAACCTATTTTATTCTACCTGTATAAAACATACGGAGTTTTGGAGTTTTAAATTTTACCTTTATAGAACTAAGTAAATAGATTCAGGTACTGATAATTGATATAGGGCTTAGGAAAGCACTACCGTATGGAAAGGCTTATATGGAAGTAAAGTTATATGGAAGTTTGCTATAATATCAAAATGCAATAATATTGATTCAAAATATAATATAATGATTCAAAAATAATGGAGAGATTCAGTTTTAAAGAAGTGACTGAGCAATATTTAAGAAACAAAAAAAGCAGAAAGATGTTTTAAGCTACGTTCAAAGAAAAATAAACTTCGAAATACCATTGGACTTAGAAGCGAAATTATCTGTTTTCGTCAAAAATTTAAAAAAACACTACATCCAGTATAAACATAACGAAAATGGCTGGAATGCGAGATTCCTGTGCGGAGAATAAAAAGCTACAGACAAAATCAGCGCAGGAAGACCAAAAAAAGAACTTGACAACTGCAGCGATAGATCTAAGAAGCTAAAGGATGTCACTGATGAAATCGGAAGTGAAAATGTTCAAGAAACTTTCTTTCATCAATTGCGAGCAGATAAAAAATATGCAAAACTGAAAAATAATGAAAAGGTTATTGATGCTAGTCCAGTGAGAAAAAAACGAATTCTTGAAAGTGTACCAACACCGAGCGAGGAAAAACAGTACAGAAATGAGGAGGCATTATTTTTATGATTTCAAATTAACAAAACACCAATATACTGAGCTCAGATTGCGTGCGATTGAAAACGGTTCAAATCTGTATCCATCATATCATCACATGACTGCTGCTAAAAAGAACTGTTTGCCATCTAACGACACTATTGCAATTACACCAATTTCGGCAGAGGTACAACTACAATCATTAATTGATCACACAGCACTACGCTTGCTACAATCATTTAAAGAAAATGAGTTGAAGCAATAAAGAAACTGCAGGTTAATTCTTTTTTGAAAATGGAGATGTGATGGTTCTTCCGGATAAAAACAATACAAGCAAATGTTATGCGAAAATACCTTGGACACCGATATGTTCATGGTGTCATTTTTACCATTGCGATTAAAAAATATTTTGAAAGGCTCAGGGCCATCGACCAGCACATCGCACACCAGGGATATTTGTAATAATCGCACAGCATCTTCCACGAAATAAGCGATATCAGAGCCCAAATTGCACAGCTTCTTCCATTACAAATAGAAATTGCGACATCAATGGAAAGTGGAACGAACACCTGAACTTAGATAAAGAAGCGAAAGAGCTACTACAGGACGAAAATAATGCAGAACTGAGTACGGAATATTTGCAAGCAATATTCCAACCAATTAAAAAATAATTAAAATATAATTTTTCTTGTTCAAGTAAGATGTATATAATATTAGAAAAAAATTAAAAAACAAAAAATGTCCCAATGTAAAAAATCATAGGTATTAATAATTAATAATGAAATGTTTTATTTATCAACATATGACTTTTTTTTAATAAATAGAGAACATTAACAAAAAAGAAAGCATAATTTCATACTGAGTTCAAAATATCCAAAGTTCAACTTTGACCTTGAATTTATCAATAAGTACTCAATCGGTTTTATAAATATATTTCTAAAAATTATTAAGAAATCTGAAAATTTCAGCAGTGAAGAGGAAAAAAACTATTTTAAGATTTTGCATAAACTTTCAAAAAGTGATATTTTATTTATTAAAAACTAAGGAAAAAAAGATAGAGATACGATTTTGCGGTTTTTGTCTTTAATTCAATTATATGTGATGACAGTTGTTCGCCTTAAATTAAAATTTGTAAATTGAGTCATTTATACATACTTTGTGTGTCTGCTGTGGGATAAATTTAAAAAAAAAATGAATCATGTTTGATAGTCTTAGAAATTTCTGAATAATTAATTATTCTATATGAATTTAATTATTTAAACCAGTATTTATTTCAAAAGTTATTCAACATTAAACATTGCGTTTTTAGTGATGTTAAATTTACTGAAATTGGAAAACCGGAAATTATTTTCCAACTTTGAGAGCGAATAGCTCCAAAAACCATATTTTGTTGTTTTTTTAAATTTTTTATATGCTACTAGCTTATACCCGGCGCGCTTCGCTGCGCTCAGCGCTTAACCCCTAAAAGGGGGTGTAGCTTTAGTGAAGCCATACTTTTATAGTAAGTTCGTACCGAGTTTTATTGATGTGTGACTTATTTCGAAAACTATACCGAATATTTGAGGTGCCGAAAAAGTACCACGCCCCTCGACCAACGCCCATAAAATGTTACCAGTGGAACGGCATGTGTAAATTGAGGTCGAATACTGAATTCCGAGCCTGTGCGACCTACAAAAAAAACCAAAACTGGTCGATATCGAAAACTTTAGGTGTATTTAAGGAGCCTTTTACGGTCGGCACCAGACTTCATAGGAACCCTCTCAAGGCTTTGGTATAAAAATTGGCTTAGCGGTTTCGGAGTCCTTAAGTGATATACTCATATACCCACAAACGTATATACATTAAGTCGCCTCACGCTCCTTAGAAAAAAAAGGTGCTTAGTCCGGTTCTTCAAAATAATCCATGGCTTATGTTACGATGATCCCCAAAAAATTTCGACTAAAAATATTGCCTGGTATGGTAGTTAAAAAAAAACAAACGGTCAGAAATAAGAGTAATGAAAAAGTTAATTTGCATCAAAAATCTTCAATTTTTTCCGTTGGACTAAAGATAATGCGGATTTTTATGGATTGTTTTAACTTTTTTCATATTATTTTCACTAAAATTCAAATTAATTTTTTCCCATACTACTTTTAGTCAAATAAATTGTTAAATGTAAAAAATGTGTACATTTTTTTGTAATTTCATTCAATTTAATTCTATATAATAGATAATTTATTTGACCAAAAGTAACATGGCAAGACAAAATAACTATTAAGTCTGACCGTTTGTTATTAAGAACATAAGAAGATCGGTCAATGTCCTTTCAAGGATTGAAATGGCCATTTCGATTTTGTTTTTTTTTTTATTTCAAACTATTCCAGCTGCTGTCGAAATATTTGGGGGATCATCATAACAAAAAGCGTTATTTTGAGCAACCGACCCAAACACCTTTTTTTTGTGAGGAGCCCTAGTATACAAACAAACATTTAGGCATGGCAACATTTATAATATACAAGCATATATATACATTTATAATATACAATTATATAATACAAGCGCACATTCCATTCAATTCTAAGCGCTTCGAATGATCATTCCATTCCATTCTATTTTTTTGAGAATGTGTTGAAACGGCTTTTGAATGCATTCGTGCAGCCCTTTAATTTATATGTATAGTGACCGCCACTTGGTCTTATTGCACCTACATATCAAGTTTCACTATCAAAACATGTACAGCTCAGAAATTACAATGATTTCTGAAAAGTCGGCGTAGAGAAAGTGCGACTTTTACTGTAAATTTTGATTTATATACATACTTTCTCGGATTTGTGGGCGTTACAAAATTTATATAAAAAGTGACCGCCACTTGGACTTATAGCATCTGCATACCAAGTTTGACTGTCAAAACGTTCACATCTCAGGAATTTAAATTATTTCTAACTGATAGCCCTTGCAGCTAGTGCTTACTTAGTTATAATTGTTAAATTGTAATTAACTCTAATACATACATAAATAAATAAATTAAATAAAATTATTGCTGAAGAGTGGGCACAGATATAGTGCTACCATGCACATATTTTGCAAAGTTGTCGAGAGTAAGCGTATGAACTTAATTACCAAATTTTAGTATTTAATGATGAGAATTGTCTGATTTATAGAAGTTCTATTGATTTGTGGGTAAAAAAAGTGGCGGCCGTGGCGTAGTGGGTAGAGTGTGTGGTCGAATGGGATAGAACCCTGGTTCGAATTCCACCTGACACAGAAAGTTTTTTCAATTGAATTAATTTTTCAGTTCGGCCGTCACCTCTCTGCTGACAATGGCAAACCTCAGAGAGTAAAAACTGCCATGAAAAACTTCTTGAGAACATAAGCCGTTCAGAATCGGCATAAAACTTGTAGGTCCAGTTCTCGATCATTTGTGTTCAAACATTCCACAACACGCACAACACAATTCATCATAAGAAGCTCTGCCAAAGTCCTTTCAAGGGCTGAAATTGGCCATTTCGCGTTGTTTTTTTTTTTATTTGGGGGTGGTACAAGTTGGCGTGGCAAATTTTATATATATATATTGACCGCCACTTAGAGCACCTGCGTATGAAGTGTTACTATCAAAACGCGTACAACGCAGGAATAAACATGATTTCGAAAAAGTGAGCGTAGATATGGTGCGACCACGCCCATTTTTAATAGTTGCCGATAGTGACCTTATGTTCAAAATTACCAATTCTTAGTTTTCTACTGTAAAAGCCGTCTAATATAAAGCATTTTTACTGATTTGTGGGCGGTTAAAGTGGACGTAACAACATTTGTATATACATAGTGACTGTCACTTGGATCCATAGCACCTGCATACTAAGATTTCCTATCAAACCGTGTACAACTCAGGAATAAGCATGATTTCGAGAAAGTGGGTGTAGATATTGCGGCCATGCCCATTTTTTGTGCATTGGCCGACAGTAATCAAATAAACTAAATTACCAAATCCTAGTCTTCTACTTTTTTACTGATTTGTGGGCGTTGAAAGTGGACGTGACAACATTTATATATACATAGTGACTGCCACTGGGATCCATAGTACCTGCACACTTAGATTCACTATCAAAACGTGTACAGCTCAGGAATAAGCAAGATTTTGATAAAGTGGGCGTAGATATAGTGCGGCCATGCCCATTTTTTATACATTGGCCGACAGTAACCATACGAAATAAATTGCCAAACCTTAGTCTTCTACGGCAAAAGCCGTCTGATATAAAGCATTTTTACTAATTTGTGGGCTGTAAAAGTGGGCGTGACAAAATTAATATTTACATAGTGACTGCCTCTTGGACCTTTAGCACCTGCATACCAAGATTCACTATGAAAACGTGTACATCTCAGGAATAAGCATGATTTCGATAAAGTGGGCTTAGATATAGTGCGACAATGCCCATTTTTTGTACATTGGCCGAGAGTAATCATATAAACTAAATTATCAAATCTTAGACTTCTACGGCAAAAGCCGTCTGGTATAAAGCATTTTTACTAATTTGTGGGCGGTAAAAGTGGGCGTGACAACATAAATATTTACATAGTGACTGCCACTTGGACCCATAGCACCTGCATACCAAGATTGACTATCAAAACGTGTACAACTCAGGAATAAGCATGATTTCGATAAAGTGGGCGTAGATATAGTGCGACAATGCCCATTTTTTGTACATTGGCCGAGAGTAATCATATAAACTAAATTATCAAATCTTAGTCTTCTACGGCAAAAGCCGTCTGATATAAAGCATGTTTACTGATTTGTGGGCAGTAAAAGTGGGCGTGACAACGTTTATATTTACATAGTGACTGCCACTTGGACCCATAGCACCTGCATACCAAGATTGACTATCAAAACTCAGGAATAAGCAAGATTTTGATAATGTGGGCGTAGATATAGTGCGGCCATGCCCATTTTTTGTACATTGGCCGACAGTAACCATACGAAATAAATTGCCAAACCTTAGTCTTCTACGGCAAAAGCCGTCTGATATAAAGCATTTTTACTAATTTGTGGGCAGTAAAAGTGGGCGTGACAACGTTTATGTTTACATAGTGACTGCCACTTGGACCCATAGCACCTGCATACCAAGATTGACTATCAAAACGTGTACAACTCAGGAATAAGCAAGATTTCGATAAAGTGGGCGTAGATATATTGCGGCCATGCCCATTTTTTGTAAATTGGCCGACAGTAACCATACGAACTAAATTACAAAATCTTAGTCTTCTACGGCAAAAGCCGTCTGATATAAAGCATTTTTACTAATTTGTGGGCGGTAAAAGTGGGCGTGACAACGTTTATATTTACATAGTGATTGCCACTTGTATCCATAGCACCTGCGTAGATTCACTATCAAAACTTGAACATCTCAGGAATTAAAATGATTGCTGAAAAGTGGGCGTAGATATAGTGTGACCACGCCCATTTTTTGTACAGTCACCGAAAGTAACTATCTGAACAAAATTACCAAATCTTAGTTTTATATGATTAAAACCGTCTGATATATAGCATTTTTTTTGGTTTGTGGGCGATAGAGCCAATTTGGGTTGTATGGGAGGTACCACGCCCCCTTGTCTAATCAACACCAAACTTCACAGGAACACTTTCAGAATGTTGATTCAGTATCCCTAAAAATTTCATAAAGTTTGGTTCGGTGGTTTTTGAGCATATACGTGATATACACACATATCCACATACCCACATACCCACATACCCACATACATACATTCATTTTTTATGTATATAGATAGAAGAAGATAGATAGATTATCAACTAATTTAAAAATATGTTGAAAAGATAGAGGTGCGATTTTGCGTTGTTTTATTTTGACGTCATTTTTCGTAAATTGTATTTTTGGGTAATTTTTGAAAATTACGTTATTACATTTTGGGAAAAAATTTTTTAAACTTAAAGGAGTAATATTTATATAGGAATAATTATTTTTTAAAATTTTTAATTCCTTGGGTATTTTCGTAGAACCTACTCCCAAACATGTCACCTGAAAAGATGTGGCCCGTAAGTGTAGAATTATCGGAAGGAATTGAAATAATTACATGATACTTGGTACACATGTTCATATGCACCCACATTCCTGGACAAATGATCATTTTTTTAAAACAGTAAAACAAACGAACACGCCTACCTCCTATACAACCCACAACAGTGTAAATACTATAAAATGGCTTATAATTGAGGTACATATAAAAGATTTGGTATGTGTGAAAGTTGCATTGAAACTGCGAAATAGGCGTATTCCGCCCACAAATACGACCACTTCCAATACAACCCTCAACGTTTAAAGCTATTTAAAGTTTTATATAGTATATGAGTTAGAAAGAGAACATTTTAAATGAGAGTATATATGATCGAATCAAGTTTTGTACCAAAAAATCCGCTCACTTAAAACATGCTTAAAATTGGGTACAGTTATTTCCAAGTTGGTCTAATCCGTACTTATCCAAAATAGAGCCTCATTAAATATTAATATAACAAACTTTTTGAATTCACACCTTTTTAAAAAATTGTATCGCATATTTTTAGGACGCGTATTATTTTTGATATTAGTCTTTCTGATTGTCAAAAGCATATGGTTTATGCCGTTATCTTTAAAATAAACAAAAGTTTTCTTACCTAATTAAATCAAAGTCTTTTAAAGTTATCATATTTATCAAAAAGTTCTCAGTGCAGTGAAGGTAACCAGTTTTAAAATATAAAAGGTGGAAAATTTCTCACATTGAATAAATTTATTTTTTTTGCTAACAAAACAATGTTTTAGAAATGGCACCACCACTTTTTATTAGAGATGTTTTCAACTTATGGAAACAATCAAGGATTGATTGTACAATTAATAAAAAACAAGAGGAGAATATAGAAACATTTGTAAAACCTTACTATTCAGTGTCTTGTCTAAGTAATGATACTCTTAACAAGGTGCACTTTATTGTTCTTAAATTTAATCAAGATTTTAAAACCGTGCGTCGAAAAATCATCTGCATTCGAAACAAAGCTTTATGATTGGCTCCAATCTCCTCTTATTTGTTAACTGACTTCAAAAAGGAGGAGGTTCTCAAGTTCGTCAGTTTCTGTTTTTTTTTTTTTTAAATGTATGTACATCGATAACTCCTAAACCATATGCCTGATTTCCATAATTTTTGGGGAACAGATAGATATCATAAGCATGGAGGTGCCCGTAAAAAAGTGGGCGTTGTTAGAGAACTGGGCGTGGCAAAACTAGATCTCGAAATACTAGAACTACTGTATCTCGAGTAATATTGACAGTAGGGTACTGCAATTTAGTATAGAGGTAGGCACAATTATTACAAATTACCGGCAAGAAAATGGGCGTTATTCGACAAATGGGCGTGGCAATATTAGAAAGACAGTGTATCTTGAATAATTTTAAGACTAGAGTACTGCAGTTTAGTGTAGAAGTAGACACAGTTAATACAAATCACGGTCAAGAAAATGGGCGTTATTTGATACATGGGCGTGGCAGTATTAGAAAAAGAGTATATCTCGAATAATATTGATACTATGGTACTGCAATTTAGTATAAGGGTAGGCATTACTATTACAAATTATGGCCAATAAAGTGGGCGTTATTCGACAAATGGGCGTGGCAATATTATAAAACACTGTATCTCGAATAAAATGGACACTAGGGTACTGAAATTTAGTGTAGTGGTAGGCACTAAACATCTGCACGAATACATCCGAATGCCTCTTCAAAACATTTGCTTGAAACACGTATACATACACTCTATCATTGTCAACAACCAACTACGAGTGAGTATACTACAAAACAAAAGTAAAACATTCAAGTACTGTACTCAAAACCGAAATGTTTTCAATATGAAATTTCCTCGCTTAATTGTGCTCGTATACCAAATATATGTATATATGTTAGGTTAAATAAAAGAATGTGAAAACAATTCATACAAACCTTAAAAAGAATAAAATTGAGTTTTTTAAACTTCAATGCTTTTAAGAGAAAGTGAATAAAATAAACTAAAAATAATGTTGACCTTTTTAGACATGATTTTTTAACTTGATCTTCATATTTATTTCGAGCTGTACAGCAAAATCTACTTGGTGTACTTGCTATGTTTTGAAAAGACAAAGTAGTTCGCATGAAAAATAGCTATGCAACCAACCCAAAGTTGTGTACACACTCTGTTAAGATCCAACCTTTAACAACATGTTGTACAATACTCGCTTCAGCCTGTGTAAGATTTCAAAGTACTGTACACAAGTTTGAAAGATACTATAAAACGTGGTACAGTACGAAAGTGTGCACTTTGTTGCAGGCGAAACAAATGTATTCATGCAGGTGTCTAGTAGGCACAATTATTACAAATTGCCGTGAAGAAAATGAGCGTTATTTGACAAATGGGCGTGGCAATATTAGAATAAGAGTATATCTCGAATAATATTGATACTATGGTACTGCAATTTGGTATAGAGGTAGGCATCATTAGTAAAAATTACGGTCAAGAAAATGGGCGGCATTCGACTGCTGGGCATGGCAATATAAGAAAAACAGTGTATTTTGAATAATGTTGACAATAGGGCACTGAAATGTATTGTAGTACAGGGGTAGGCAGAATTATTAAAAAGTACGCTCAATAGAGTAGGCGTTATTCGATAAATGGGCGTGGCAATACTAGATAAACACTATCTCAGTTAATATTGACGCTGGGGTACTGAAATAAAGTACAGGAGTACTGAAATAAATTACAGGGGTATGCACAATTATTGGAAATAACGCTCAAGAAAGTGGGCGCTTATTTAACAAAGGGGCGTGTCAATATTAGAAAAACACTATATCTCGAATAATATTGACACTAGGGTAATAAAACTCGTTACAATAATGGGTACAATAATGTCAAAACACGTGACATCTAATTTAAATTTAAGAGACAGATATTTGAAATAACTAACAAACTTTCAAAATTGAATAGAACATATTTTTTCAGAACAATTTTATTTATGTTGTTCATACACTTTTTTGGAAAATTTATCATATTCTCTAAAAAGGAAGAAATAAAAACTTTTTAAAAAAAAAAAACAACCGACTACATAATCACTACAAAGTAAAAAATAATTTTAAAAATACTTTTCCTTTTAACTTCTTTCCCTTTTAACTATTTGATAATTTATTTAATCATATTATTATATATGAAATCTTATTATTTGAATTTTTTTCTTATTTGTTTTATTATCTTATTGGCGCTTCTGATTAAAAGTCTGATTATATTAGCGCCGACCTTAAAAGCTTTTGTAATCATAACGATATTAATGTATTTATGGTAATAAAACAAATAATTAAAATAATAAGATTTAATATATAATAATATGTTTAAATAAATTATCAAAAATGACCAAAAAGTTAAAAGGAAAAGTATTTTTAAAATTATTTTTTTCTTTGTAGTGATTTTGTAGTCGCTTGTTTTTTTTTAAAAGTTTTTTTTACTGACAGGTTAGATGATGTAAGTTCATTCGCGTTTTAGTAATTTAACTCAGATTCTCTTGTAACAGCAAGTTGGCTTCTTTAGATTTAAACTTTAGGGCTCTGGCGAATTGGAGTTAAAGTTAACCTGAACTATTTTATCTATAGTTATCTACATAAATTCAAGGGACTCAGTACCAGTAGAGACATACGGAATATATCAGACACACAGGATACTCCTACTTTTAGAAAAACTGAAACCAAAGAGGGAAGAAAACATTTCAAGCACTTGGCCTATATTATGACTTGAAATTATCGGTAAGGCGTTATAGAATATTGCGTTCGATTACAAAATAATTCAAAACACAAAAACGACCTTATGCCAAAGCCTATTATAGTTTCAGAAGTATCAGCTGAAGTAATACTGCAGGACTTGCTTAATCAAACTGCTTCAAGTTTATTAAAAATAATTGAAATAAAAAATAGTATTAGTTGTGTGCTTGAATGCAAATATGGCTTTCATGGTAGTTCCGGTCATAGTGTTTACAAGCAAAAATTTTCTGATGAAAACATGACTGATGAATTCATGTTTATTGATGTAATGGTTCCTCTGAATATTACTAATATTGATAGCCAGGGAGAAGAATGGTTGAATAAAACCCCATCATCTGTGCTATTTTGCAGACCTTTTAAACTTATTTTTATGCAAAAAAAACTTCATTAATTCATAATGTAGAAATGGAGTTAATTGAGCAAATAGAAAAACTTCTGCCATTTAAAACAAAAGTAATTGATTTGAACGTTGAAATTAATTTTAAATTGCATTAAATTGTATTAAATTGTGTAACAATGGTTGATGGTGCAGTTACAAACGTTTTGGTACATAATCGGGCATCAACGAATTGTTATCTATGTGGAGCGACTCCATCTGTAATGAATTCTTTTCATTGCATGCAAAGAACTATAGACGAAAGACATCTAAAATATGGATTATCTACATTGCATGCATGGATTAAAACTTTTGAATGCCTAACTCATAGTGCATACAGGATGCCTCTCAAATGCTGACAGGTACGCGACAAAGAAAGCAAACGAATTTTTTTAGAACAAAAAATAAAAATACAAAAAAAGCTTAAAGATAAAATGGGTCTTATTATTGATAAAATAAGAACAGGATATGGCACTTCAAACGGTGTGGGATAACTCTTCTTTTTCTTTTTCTTTTTCAAATATTGAAATGGTGTATGAAATAACAAACATAAATATTTGTTTACTAAAAAATTTCAGTTTGATTCTGAGAACTCTGTCAAGCGGCAAAAAAATAAATACTGCAAGGTTCAGCACACTTTTAAAGGATACTTTTAAAATATATGTGGATAATTATCCCTGGTATAATATGCCAATAACTGTCCACAAAATATTGATTCATGGATGTGAAATAATTAAAAATTTTAATTTACCAATCGGACTTTTATCTAAAGACGCATTAGAATCTTGTCATAAGGAATCTAGAAAATATCGATCAGGTCACAATAGAAAAAATTCAAGGGAAAATTTTAATCGAGATCTTATGGCTGCAAAACTGATAAATTCGGATAATCTCATTTCTTCGAACATATTGCCAAAACAAAAGGAAATGATTATAAAGATTTATTGCCATATATTATAGAAGAAAGTACAAATGCCGATGTTCATAATAGCTTCATTTCTGATATAAATTTTGAAGATTTTGTTTCAAGGGACACTTCGGATGAAACAGATTAATTTTTATTTTCTTTTTTATATATAAAATATATGAATAATATATTACTTTTTAAAAATTTTTAATAAATGATCTCAAATTGTTTTTTGTGTTGAAGATTTGGTGTTTTGAAAATTTGATTTAAATTGGGGAAGCACAAAAGGAAGTTAGCATATTTTATAAGGAATCTTTATTTGGAAAAACACCTCTTTTATAAAATGTTAAAGTGAAAGTGTTTCAAAAACATGGGTCATATGGGGGGTATCCCAAACAATGTATCAATTCAGGCTATTTTAAGCAAAGACTTAGTTAAATAAAGTTATAATATAAAGCATAAAATAAAGTTTTCTATGTTATTTTGTTCAAATCAAGTGATTATGATAAAAGAACTTGGGTTTTAAGAATTGAACTTTTATGAGGGATACCCCAAAAACTGGTCTGACCCAGCCCATTTTTAATAAAGACCATTACTATAATACTGAAAACATTTGCGTGGGATTTAAAAAAAATAAAGTATTTATTTTTAAAGATACGAGATATTTAAAATTCGGGTTATATGGAGGGTACCCCGAATAATTGTCTGACTATAGCTATTTTTGGTACGAATGTTTTTTGAATTTTATTGATTTTAGACCATATAAAAACTTTTTTTCAAAAATATTGAAGGAGTCCAAAGATACATCGATTTTTAACTTCGTCTTATATGGGAGATAGGTGTGGTCATTGTCCGAATTGGCCAATATTTAAAAAATTTCTTAATCTCTATAAAAAACTCGTCCACATCAAATTTCGTTGCTCTGGTGCAACTGCAAATAGTTTTGGCCACAGCTTATATGAAACAATTACACTGCGTCGTAGCAAAGCGCGAAGGGTGATATATATCTTCTCTTCCTCTTTATGTGTATTTATATTCAACATTCTTACTTTCGCATATCAGGGCAGCTGGTGCCAAATTCTGTTGTATTTGAGTTCGCATCAACACATGCGCAAGTCCGTTGCGTCGTACGTTGGCGTTGTTTTGACATTTCAATTTCAATTTCCAGTGCTTATTTAATTGTTATCCAGTTAAAAAGACTTACAAAATAATGGCTTTTTAAGAAATTGTCAAAAACGTAGCAGAAATTGAAGGTACATAAAAATAACGTAGGAAGGAGTTCTTGACCATAAAAATATCTGCAAATATGACCTAAGCTAACATTGGTTAAGCTTATCTCTAACAAACAGGCTACAATTTGCATTTGTCTATTTACTGTATGTAAATATTTATTACATATTCACTTTAGTACATATTTATTTTCAAAATTTCTTAAGGATAATTAATTAAAAAATTTACCGTTAGTCACTCATAGCATTAATTTAAAAACAATAGAAGTTCCTAGTAAAATGAATTTTTGAGCTTATCAATGTTACCTGCTGAAGAAAAATTATCAGAAATTTAAAGTTTTGGCTTTCGATGCAAGTTACTCTGCTGTTTTTGAATACATTTAACTCAATTCCTTTTTGTCTGGAACGTCAATCATTTCAACTTTTGTTGAAAAAAGGTCCATAATATTTAATGTTATCTTAAAAAATGGAGCATAAAATTATGTTGCAACAATAATTTAAATTCAAAATTTGACTCACTTTTGAATCATTTTCATTGACACATTAAACGCTACGGTAACATTACGACTCGAGGTCAAAAGAGAGCATTTATGTAGGAGAAAATTGACATAAATGATTGCCAAAAATTCGTTTAGGCGCTGATGTTTCAAAAACAGCCCAATCCATCGAATAAAATGTAAAATTCGAAAATATACTTTTGCAAGTGATCACGATCACACACATCAAGATTTCCTTTTTTTTCTCATAATTTTTAGGTGTTGAATCTACATTTTGCTTATTTCGCGCGAATTACCTGTTGGAAAGATGCACACAAAATTCCTTCAATAGTTTGTGAAAAGTTTTTTCAAATCGACGAATGAATTCAAAAATTATTTATATAAAAAAAAAACAATTGCTGTGAGTATGTCCCGCTAAAACTCAAAAATGGCTCGACCGATTTGGCTGGGATTTTCTTTATTTTGTTGGTAATTTTTCAGGGCTCTGTTGGTGGCGGCCGTAGCGCAGTGGGTAGAGTGTGTGGCCCATACGCCACAGAACCCTGATCCAATTCCCACCTGACACAGAAAGTTTTTTCAATTGCATTCATTTTTCTGTTCGGCCGTTACCTCTCTGCAGACAATGGCAAACCCCAGAGATTAAAAAGTGCCATGAAAAGCTTCTTGAGAACATAAGCCGTTCGGAGTAGGCATAAAACTTGTAGGTCCATCTCTCGATCATTTGTGTTCAAACATTTCACAACACGCACAATACAATAGATCACAAGAAGGTCGGTAAAAGTCCTTTCAAGGGCTGAAATGACCATTTCGTTTTTTTTTTTTAAATTATTCGGGGATGGTTTATAATATGAGAAAAAATAGATATCTTTGGACGAAAATTTGGAAGAACGCGAAAACCAAAATAAGCGTTTTTGTATGGAAATTTTGTATATTGCATGGAAATGCCACTCGTATCAGAAAGCTCTTCACCGATTTCTTTGAAATTTGGCAGAAAGGTAAAGTATCACTTAGGCCAGGTTTAAAGTTATATTTTATTTTCCGTGCCCTTTCAGGAGGCCTACTAAAAGCGTTAAAACAGTTTCACTATATAGAGAAAAACGTATTTAAGTTTATAACTCATAATTAAAACTAGAAATATCTTTGCAGCAAATATCTTTGTGTACGAAATGGTTTAGAAATAATGGAAGGTAGTTTTAGATCATGGGGCGTGGCACCTCCCATATAAATCCAACACCTCAAATGTGATATCTTGACCGATTTCAATAAAATTTTATATAAAGTGGTTTCAAGATACGGTAAGCAATTAAAAGCTATACTAATGATAACACCCCGAAAATCGGGTGTACTTTAAAACTTCCATTTGAAAATCACACATTCACATTAGAGCAAATTCGTGTCTTAAGTCTTTTTGCCATTTTTCCAAATTTAATATGCTAAACGCTACCACTTTTCACGAATCCAATAATTATTGACTTACCTACACTTCAAGACGTTTGTAATGATATATCAAATGTTGCTGTAGCGTTTGTAGATTTACTGGAAAAAGAGGAACCTTTCAGGAATACATATATATATAGATATTTTGCTCTAGCTCAAACACCAGATCTCGCTTTAGTAAAAACTGTTGAAATATGTTAAAACCTCAGCATTGGATTAAGGGGCTCTAAATATACATTTTAAAAAATTAAAAAAGGGGCTCCGGCCCCTTTTGTAGAATTATTACCTTCTTATGATGTTATTTTACGCAAAAAAAAATACATTTTTTAAAACTCATTACATAATTTTAAGCAAAAAAAAAAAATAAGTAGTAGAAAGCGTAGTAGTCAAATGCGTCTTAGGAAACTTCGTAAAAGAAAAAAGTATGATATTAAGGCAATTGAAGTTCGTTCTGCGAAGACGTCAAATATTTGGATAAACTTTGTCATGTTTCATTCAATTTCAACAGATAGACATTTTTTCATCTCAGTATTTTCTTTCCTACCACGAGTGAAAAGTCAGTATTCTTAGCGTAAATAGCATTGGGCATGTCATATGGAGAAAGATTTGTTTGAAAATATCCTACCAATTTCTATTATTGCGATATTATTATTTTTATCATGTATTGTGATATGTACTCGTCTGAAATCCAGGGCCCCTGTTACAACGCCGGGTTCGAAGGTAAACACACCGTTCCCTCTCCTACGCTCTTTCTATTGCTCTGAGTTGCCATGTCAAAAATACCAGATGGGTTTTTAGAAAATTCGACAGATTTTGAATTACTACTGTTAGTCAGGCTGTTACTAAATACTAGTTGGTTACACTGCAGGTTTAAAGCCTTATTCTATTGATTGACAACTGTAAATTCATTGACAAGCTAGTCTTTTATATGCTATTTTTTGGTCCAAGGGGTTGAAAACATTCAAAATGTTTCGCTTATTTATTTGTTCTGAATATTTTTTTTATGTTGCTAACAGTTGTGTAATGTTATGAGCTTTTGTTTATATTTAAGAATAAGACATTTTTACAGTTGTCAATAAATTTACAATTGTCAATCAACAGAATAGGGCTATTAATATCGATGTTTTGATCAAAGCGTGTGTTGTCCATCGATTCACACACACAGCAATTTTTTTAAAGAATTCTTATTCCGCTTCGAGCATACTTATAGTTACATCAGACTGTCGTTTATAAGAAAAATTTTTCCCACAGACACTGCTCAGATCTAGATCAATAATTTTAGATTTTGATCGATTCTTATTAAATGCTTATATTGTCAGCGTCGTCCACGGATCATTCATTATCGACTTCCTTTCGACATCGTTAAGTCGAAAGTATTCTTATTCTTATGTATATATGCTTAACAGCCGTTCTTTGTAATTTGCTTGCTGTCTTTAGTAGCCGTGATATAAAGCGGATCCTATAACTAATGAAGCGTTAGCGGTGCGCTGATGAGTAGCTAAACATTTATGTGTATTTTTTTTAAATTGATGACTAAAAATTCCTTATTATTTTTTTAATGATGTAGAGTTGTGAAAACAGTAGCTACTCAAACCCCATATAATCACTTTTATTTCGTAAACAAAGGGTTAGCCACAAAATGGCATGCACATTAAACAACAAAACCCCGATCGGTGCCTAGCTATAAATTCAAATTTGTTTTTATCTTAATCAAAAAAGATCCTATACATCATCATCCAGCTCTTGATTGGTTTAAGTGTCGATTAAACCAAAGTTTATTTAGATGTTTTATAGCACATTAATTGTTCTGGAAATGTATTTCTTCTAGATTTGATTATTTTACTGTTTTCTTTTCACTTACTATTTCATTATCATTTCATTATTTCTCTTTAAGGAGAATTTTTTAATTAATTGACTTAGTCAGTAAATAGCTTTAAAGAACAACCATAGGAAAACTTCCCAAGAATTTATTTTTAGTTCAACTTAAACAAAACCGAGCATTGAACACTTAAACCATTTATGCAAAAAAAAAAAAATACAGGTGCGTCGTTGGACACACGAGAGAAGCGAAGTTTTTTTGCAGTTTCATAGATTTAATAAATTTGTGTTTTGTTTTTTAATAAAATATCTATCAAATTAAAAAATTTAAAATAACATAAAGTAAATTAAAAAACACACGTTAATATTAACATCAGTAAATTTAGTAATTATAATTAATATTTTATTTATGTTATTCCGTGCTACATTCATTGTTATTTCAACGCATTTGTGTGCAATTGTTAATTTTGCCGATGCTGATGACATCTTGTATGTATGTAGCAAGTAGATGCAACATTTTTTTGTTTTATTTGGATAACTGCTTGATAGGCTGGTTATGTAGAAAAGCCAATATGCAATCCTTTTAATATTCCGACTTTTCAATCTGCTGCAACATAGTTCAGTTGTACAAATAGTAGAAAGTGGGACATTTTATGTGCAATGTATTTATACGTAATTGTGATCTACTGCAACATAACTTTAGTAATACATATTTAATATTGAATCAACAACTGTACTTAATAGAGGCTTCTGGATCAGTGTATAGTGTTTTGAACTCCTAATCAGAACGATTCGAGTTCGAATCCCAGTGGAAGATCGAAGAAATATTTTTAATATATTGAAATACATTTTCTTCTTATAATAAACGCAAGGGACAAAGAAATTTCAATTTGTAAGAAAAACGCTGTCGAAATTTAAAAGTGCGAAATTTAAAAGCGTTCGCTGCGCTCAGCGCTTATCCCCTAAAAGAGGGCGTAGCTTTAGTGAAGCCATGCTTTTATAATAAGTTCGTACCGAGTTTCATTGATGTGCGACTTATTTCAAGAGCTATACCGAAAATTTTGGGTACTGAAAAAGTACCACGCTTCTCGTCCAACGCCCATAAAATTTAACCAGTGGAACGGCATGTGGAAATTGAGGTCGAATACTGAATTCCAAGGCTGTGCGACGTATAATTCCAAAACTGTTCGATATTGAAAACTTTAGGTGTATTTAAGGTGCCTTTTACGATCGGAACCAGACTTCACAGGAACCCTCTCAAGGCTTTGGCATAAAAATTGGCTTAGCGGTTTCGGAGTCTTTACGGGATATACACATATACCCACACACGTATATACAATAAGTCACCTCACGCTCCTTAGAAAAAGAAAGTTGTTCAGTCCGGTTCTTCAAACTAATCCATGGCTTATGTTACGATGATCCCCAAAATATTTCGACTAAAAATATTGGCTGGTATAGTAGTTAAAAAAAAAACAAACGGTCAGATATAAGAGTAATGAAAAAGTTCTTTTGCATCAAAAAATCTTCAACTTTTTCCGTTGGACCAAAGATAATGCGGATTTTTATAAATTGTTTTAACTTTTTTCATATTATTTTCACTGAAATTCAAATGCATTTTTTCCCATACTACTTTTAGTCAAATTAATCGCTAAACGTAAAAAATGTGTAATTTTTTTGTAATTTCATTCAATGTAATTCTTCATATTACATTATATTTTATCATCAATAGATAATTTATTTCACTAAAAGTAACATGGCAAGACAACAAAAAATTTTTAATTTGAATTTTAGTGAAAATAATATAAAAAAAATTAAAAAATTAATGAAATTCGGTCCGACTTTAAAATTTAAAAATTTTTTGGTGCAGATTGGAAGAACTTTTTCATTACTATTATTTCTGACCGTTTGTTATTTTTAACGACCACGCCAGTAAATATTTTAACAAAAAAAAAACGATTTCTAGAGCATATTTCAAACCATTCTGTGGCAGACTGGTTGAGGTGCGTGACTTGTATGCCATAGAACCCAGTTTTGAATTCCATTTGACACAGAGTGTTTTTTCAATTGAATTAATTTTTCTGTTCGGCCGTCATCTCTATGCATACAATGGCAAACCTCAGAGAGTAAAAACTGCCATGAAAAGCTTCTTGAGAACATAAGCCGCTCGGAGTCGGCATAAATCTTGTAGGTCCAGTTCTCGACCATTTGTGTTAAAACATTTCACAACACGCACAACACAATTGACCATAAGAAACTCGGTCAAAGTGTTTTCAAGGGCTGAAAAGGCCATTTCGTTTTTGTTTTTTTTTTTTTTATTTTCAAACCGTTCCAGCTCACGGATGGCTATCGCTAAAGTCGAAATATTTGAGGAATCATCAAAACATAAAGCGTTATTTTGAGTAACCGACCCAAACACCTTTTTTTTTGTGAGGAGCCTTAGTATACATACAAATAGTTTCTATCTATCTATCTGTAAAAACCAGAAATAATCCCACTCTTCAGAAATTATTTTATTTAATTTATTTATGTATTATAGTTAATTACAATTTAAAAATTGTAACTAATTAAGCACTAGCTGCCAGTGCCATCAATTAGAAATAATTTTAATTCCTGAGATGTGAACGTTTTGATAGTTAAACTTGGTATGTAGGTGCTCTTAACTTAAAAAAACTGATTCAATCGGAGAAACATTTTAAGATTTAAGCATGCATAAAGAAATGCTCCACCTCCTTCAAAGTTGAAATAGTTGTATCCCAACATGACAACATTTAAAATTGTCAAACATTGTAAAATTTATTGAGATGAAGTTACAAAAAATTATTCTCTTACGTAAGAAATAAAGAAGAGATCTTTACCCAGAGGACGCATACTTTATTTCATACTCTGTCAAATGTTTCTGCGATTTATTTCAAAAATTCTGCCAAGAAATTTTGATTTTAAGTTTAAGTATATTTTAGCGTATATTACAGAGTTCTACTTTAATCCTGTGTACTTCGTTTATTTATTGTTTCGCATTAATTAATATTTTAATTGCAGTCTTTATTCTGTGATTTTTTATAAAAAAATATAAGATATTTGCATAAAAATATTTCTTGCGAATCTCTTTTCAAAGATACTTAAAAAAATAAATGCAAAAAAGAAAAAAATACATTTATTTTAACAGAATAGATTGTAATAATTTTATCCATACTACGCCGTACTACTAATTTTATCCAAAACCCGTAGTTGTAATACTCAAAGCTAAAAAAAGTTTGAAATGGCAGTCCTGGCGCTAAGAGGTTTTTTATTATAACCAACGCGTACTGCGTAAGGGGTATATTAACTTTGTCATTCCGTTTGTAACGCCAAGAAGGAGGCGTGGCAGGTATAGAAAAATATATGTATTTTTGATCAGCATCATCTCATGAGTCGATATCCGTGTGTCCGTCTGTCTGTCCGTCTGTCGACACGATTACAGCCGCAATTTTAAAACTATTGCGATGAAATTCAAAATATAAGTTTATTTTTAAAAAAGGAAGATCAAGTTTCAAAATAGGCCGAATCGGATGAAAACCACGCCTACCTCCCATAGAATGTGACTTTGTATTAACGGTAAAATGTTTTTAAAATCCACAAAAATTAAAGAAATGCCTTGAAATTTGGCAGGTGCGCTTTGCTCTTCAGTCTTAATCCTGGCTATGAAAATCGGATGAAAACCACGCCTACCTACCATACAAAATGTCTTTATTTTAAAAGTAAAATCTCTTCAAAATCTGCTCAAATTAAAGAAATGTCTTGAAATTTTACACATAGGCTTTGATATATGACAAAGACCAACCACCACTATGATATTTTGCAAAATCGAATGAAAACCGCGCCTACCTTCCATACAAATTGACTTTATTTTAAACGAAAAATCTCTTAAAAATCCACAAAAATTATTTAAATGTCTTGAAATTTTGCACATTAGCTTTGATATATAATATGAACCATCACTATGATGTATGATATAAACCCACGCCTTCCTCCCATACAAAGTGACGTCACCAAAATAGGAAAACTTTCGTAATATATAAAACCGAATGTCATCGTGTATGTCGTGGCTAAAGACTTCGAATATACTTCACTGAATAACTGAATGTCATCGTATATGTCGTGGCTAAATACTTCGAATATACTTCAATACGGCCGCGGGGGGGTATTTTAGCTTCGGTACCCTGCCGAAGCTCCATCCTTACTAGTTTTTGGAATGAGTGTGGAAAGAGTAGAGCGCAAAAACTTCATATAAAAAAAAAAACACAGGTTCGTCGTTGGACACACGAGAGAAGCGAAGCTTTTTCGCAGTTACATAGATTTGATAGCTTAATAATTTTTTCTTTTTAATAAACTAACTTTTAAATTCAAAAATTTAAAATAACATAAAATTAATTACATATATACAGAAAACATATTTACTGCTTATTTTTTATTGTTAAATGCCAAATTTCCACGCCAATTACATATACGGGCATATAATGCCAGTGACTCTCCATTTTAACTCTCCACACATGGTTGTGAACTTGGCTGCACTGAACAAATTTTTTCCTTCAACAGCTTACTGCGTAGCGAAAAATCTGTCGAAAATTTTTCAGATTTCACTCCGAGCAAATCACAGAACGAGGATTAAAAAACTTCGCTTCAAAAATATATATTAAAGAACGCGAAACAAACAAAATTTAACAAACATTTTAGATACCTTGCCGATTTCATGCATGCGTTTGTTAATTCCATATTTATTGATATCATCTATTTTCTTGACGCTTAAAACATAGAGTGTAATTTATTATCTAGAGATTGTATCAACTCTACTAACAGTGTTAACAGAGTTATTTCACTTAAAAACATGAAGAAAAAAAAACTCTGTTAACCTCTGTTAACACATGCCAGAGATTCAGCAGAGTTGATGCAATCTCTACATAATAATTTATACTCTATGCCAACAACACCACAAACGCATTCACAATACAAACACAACGATGCTGGAGACACCTTGTAACAAATAAAAGCAAATTTTTGTAGCATAGCAAACAAACAATCCTCTATCTATTGATAGATGGTGACGATCTACTGCAGCATAGCTTCTGTTATAACTAAGATTAAATTAACAACCTTTTGTCACAGGTCTTTGTGGCCTAGTGGGTAGTGTGCTATGCTATCGTTGAAAATGGCACGGGTTCGATCCCCACGGTAACCAAAACATATTTTTAGTATTTAATATTAAAGTAGTAAATTTTCTTGTTGTAATAAGCGCTAGCAACAAAGAAACCATCAAAATTCCAAGAAAAAATCTGTCGTAAGTTTTTCAGATTTCACTCTAAGCAAATCACAGAACGAGAAGTTAAAAAGCTTCGCTTCAAAATGTCAGCACGCTGAAGGTGGCCAGTGAGAGCCCGAACCAAAGCGGTTGTCGGTGAAATCCGCTGAGAACATGTCCAGAATAGGAGCGGTTGTCGGATCAGCGTTGCTTTTCGGTGTGAATGCTTCATTTTGGAGAAAATAATTTAATTTTTTGTTTTGAACTTACAAGGAAAGGTCCCCAGGTGTCACTCACCGATTTAAATAATTTTTGGATATATGATAGAGGACGAAAATCTAAGGTCGGCGTATTTTTTTATACGTGCTCAATCGGTAGTTTACGGTTTCAAAATGACGTTTTAAAATCAGTGAAAATTTCGTTTTTTTGCTACCATTTCACTATTTTCCATTAAAATATATACAAATTTGGTATCAAACGAAAGGTATTTTAAAGCCACACATGATGGCATCCATTTTGGAGAAATAAATTTCATTATAATTTTGTTGTTGTAATTTTTAACAGTACTTAGTCGATATCATAAGGAGCGCATTTTCGAAATTGTTTCATTCTCATTTATATTTGATTGAAAAGAATTCTAAAAGTTACCTTTTTTTTGTTTTTTTAAATTTTTAACTTTTTATATTAAAATTTTTTCTATTAAAATATGCATATATTTACTTAAAAAAAAGATTATATGGGTATCAAAAATTTTGTTTTTTCTCCAAATTTCCGTATGTGTAAATATTTGATTGGAAAAGTTTATATTTAACAGGGCTTCTATACAACTTTGTGCTTTTAACTTGTTTGCCCGAAGGAATGAGAAAAAACCATCGGAAATTTAAAAATATGACTTTCAATGTGAATATCTCCGTTAGTTTTGAACATATTTCACAAAATTTTTTTTTTTTTATAAAGTTTAATTAAAGTACTTGCCAAAAAATATTTTAACAATATCAATTACTGTACACTTGTATTTTTAATATTTCTTTCAAAAAAAGCCCAAAATATTCAATGTTTCCTTAAACAATTACGTAAAATTTGTTTTTGTTGTAAAAATAATTTAAACTAAAAATTGCATTTTAAACTCCCTTTCACATGGCATGACATTTATTAGCAAAAATTGATTCAGTTTTAAACAAAAATTTATTTACTATTTCTATCATAACAAAACAAGGGTGTACCCTTTCGATTTTTTTGATGAAATTAATTTTTTTAAAAGTGTTCTTTTTATAATTTTTATAAAAGCGTATAGCTTCAAAAATATTTTATTTGAAAAAGATATCCCAATATTCTTTTCCAATCAAAAATTATTACTAAAAACCTATTTTCATACCATATGGGTCTGTATTAAGAAAACTCCTTTTCTGTTAATTATTAAGTTTCTATATGCTTCCCATGTTCATTTTACGAATAATCATGCTCATTTTGAAAATTTTAAAAGAAACAAATATACTTTTCAGTTATTAACCCTTGGCTGCCACACCTCGCTCTAGTAATATAGCTTGCACCCTATGGTAACTCATTACCCCAAATAACCAAGGGTTAATAACTGGAAACTATAAAAAATATTTGTTTCTTTTAAAATTTTCAAACTGAGCATGATTACTCGTAAAAGCCCTGTTAAATATAAACTTTTCCGATGAAATATTTACACATACGGAAATTTGGAGAAAAAAAAATTTTTGATACCCATATTGTGGTCTTCATCTCTAAAAAAAATATTTTTTTTAAGTAAATGTATGGATATTTTAATAAAGAAAATTTTGATATAAAAAGTTAAAAATTTAAAAAAACAAAAAAAAAAAGGTAACTTTTATAATTCTCCTTAATCAAATATAAATGAGAATGATTTCGAAAATGCGCTCCTTATGATATCGACTAAATACTGTTAAAAATTACAACAACAAAATTACAATGAAATTTATTTCTCCGAAATGGATGCCATCATGTGTGGTTTTAAAATACCTTTCGTTTGATACCAAATTTGTATATATTTTTATGGAAAATAGTGAAATTGTAGCAAAAAAAACGAAATTTTCGCTGATTTTAAAACGTCATTTTGAAACCGTAAACTATCGATTGAGCATGTATAAAAAAATACGCCGACCTTAGACTTTTGTCCTCTATCACATATCCAAAAATTATTCAAATCGGTGAGTGACACCTGGGGACCTTTACTTGTTAGATGAATTCAACACAGACACACAAAACAAAACGTCAGCTCATGGTAAAAACTAAGAAAATAGCACTGAACACAGCCTATCCTTAGCAAATATATGGCAACTCTTACGACACTCAGAGAGACATCCGACAGCCATCGAAGAAATAATAAAATATGTTCTATTCCGGGGTTTTCCCGTAGCGGATATCTAAGGCGATTTTATTTTTGGCGGCTGCATAAATTTTCATGTATTTTGTTGTACGGCGAATTCGACAACCGTCAGCCGCTTTGGTTCTGTTCGGCCTCTGAATCCTAAACACGTTTATGGTGTTGAAGACAAACATCCCACCCGGCACATATCTCGTTTACAGCTAAAGTTGGTTTGCAACCAACTTTTATCAAAGAAAAATATCGTATTTTTGCCTAAATGGTGATAAGAAATCTAAAGTTGTTTTATGTCAGTTTAACAGCTCCAGTTATAATAAAAGTAAGTCTGAAAGTGCCAAGAAAGGTATGCGAAAGTATTCACCATATAGTACAAAATATAAATTTCTTCGCGTTTGGCTTAAAGTATTATTCGCTCAGGATCGTAAACCGTTTACTCGCTTCCGAAGTAACCGTTACGTCCGCCAAACGTATCTTTTTCAAATCATAATCGATATCGAATTCAATAGTTACCATGGCGAATTATTCGTAAATTTTTCAATTTTCGATACCTAAGTCAGATTTTGTGCCGGGTGTGATGTCAAACGAAATAAAAACATTTCTTCTTTTGTACGGTTTTGTTTTGCAGCACTGCACTGCATGATATGTGCTAGCTAAGCACAAAAAGAGATGAGTGTTAGCAACATGGAGTTTATTAAAACTCTCGCAACAAAAACGCGAGAAAAGATAACGATCAAGCAATGCGTTGCATCGAGGATGCGTTGCAATTAAATATACTTATTATTAAAATTTCGTATGGAAAACACCTCTTAACTGTGCTGTAGCTGAAATACGATATCTTAAAACTTATTTCATAACAATTGGAACACACGCAAAGAAATTTTTCGCCTACCGCAACTGAAAAATTCACCAACTATACTTCGCTTGCGACCTGTAGTTACCGCACACAACTAGTTTACTGCGTGCTCTCCTTAACCTATTCCACCACAGTCTATTGTATTTTCAGTCGGCTAATATTGGGCTAGTGCTGCTTATTTTTTTCCGTCAAAAAAAAGTGTTTTTCAATTTAAAATGGTCGTTTATGAGAAAACAAGTTCGTTTACTACAAACGAAGTTTTAAGTTACAAAAAAGAAATAAATGCTTCATTTGCCGCAATTGAAAATCGCACGCGCTTATGACAAACCACATTAATTTCCAGTTCTCGTTTCGTTTCTCGTAAGTGTTGAAACTATTGCAAAAAACGTTTTTAAGCACGATAAACTAAGTTCGTTTACGGCAAACTTGCGATAAACGTCTTTTTTCTTTGCGTGCAGGTCTTTGAACCTGAAAATAAAAATTTGTATTTCAGTTTTATAAATTAGTTTAGATATATATTATAGTGTAGATATGGTTGGAATGGATTTAAAAGTATTTTCTTACCACTCAATAAATAAAATCAAATAGGTGTTATTTAATAATACTTGCATAGGTCTTATTTCAGTGAACGAAATTATACACTAACGCTATGAAGTGCCAGTGTGACCGTTTTTATTTGTCTCTTTTTCATAATAGTGTAAGATTTTTCCACTTTTCCAAAAAACCTCAACTCAATATTATGCTCAAGCACACAGTACCGGTGCTATCAACATCAGCAACGT
This sequence comes from Coremacera marginata, assembly GCA_914767935.1. Classification (NCBI taxonomy): domain Eukaryota; kingdom Metazoa; phylum Arthropoda; class Insecta; order Diptera; family Sciomyzidae; genus Coremacera; species Coremacera marginata. The sequence continues at coordinate 110,502,624 of OU612044.1, read as the reverse complement.
CGAATGAGGGGTTTTTTTATAGAGTTTGCATGCACTTATTGTTTAAGCGGGTTTGAAAATTTGCTGGTCTCTGCGCTAAGCGTAAATGCAAAGTTCATAGAAACAAAAATCGCAACTGACACTTTTGTAAAGTTTTCTTTGCACTCCCGTTACAACCTTCGCGTAAGAAGCTAAAACTTCAATAACGCTTCAATATTTAATTTCAAAAAAAGCAAAAAATTTCAATTGCTTTGAGAACCAACAAACCTTCGCTATGTGGTCGAAATCTCTACCCGTATGCTACCGCGCACACTGATTGGATTTATTTAACCATGCATATCAAAAAATAAAACCAAACAAGGCAGTAAAAAATCGAACAGGAATAAATATTAGATATTTTCTGGAAAATATCAGCCATCAGTTGGTAGATAGATTTTATGTAAATTTTGTAGTTTGTGCTTATTATAATATAGTCAAGACACAATTCAACACCATTAAATAACGAGAAAAAAATGTATTTACTATTACACTGTAGGCTTAAACTGAGTTTAAATGAAAAAATCTATGACTGCAAATTTTCCGACGGAATTCCATTTACAACGCTTAAGTAACATAAAAAGCTCGAAATTAAAAATCATCTCTCAATATCTTTTTGAAAATAATAATTTTTTTAGAAAATTAAGTTTTTTTTTTACTAAGCCATTTTCAATATATTAATATCGAATATAAATAAAACAACAAAAAAAAACTTCCAATGTGAAAATTAATAATAAACACAAATAAAATAAATATTTTCACTGTTTTATAGGTATGTAATTTAAGTATAACACATTATGTACATACAGGGTGTCCCGCAATTGAGTGCAACTATTTACGGAGGTGAAAGGTTATGTCGAGCTGAAAAAAAAATCGTATGGGAGGGGGGGAGGGGTGTCTATTTTCACAGTCTTAGGAGCTACAGGGTTAATTAATATTTCACGACTTTGATTCACGTTATTGTTTCTAGCATAATAACTAAGTTGGTTGACTAACTCAGTTGATAAAAGGCAATAAAATCACCTTTTCAGCGGTATATCAACAAACAGTACCGACATAACCGTTACCAAGTTGTGCTCGTTCAAAGATGTAATCAATCGATTGAAACTACCAAATTTCAACTTTGAGTGCAAATTTCTCAGAATTTCGCGTAATAAATGATCATTTTTTTTATAATCAATTTTGAAATTTATTTAATTTTCTTTTGAATGACATAAAAAACATAAATTTACATTAAAAAATAAAAAGGTTGGCTGTACTAAAAAAATTATACCTATTACAAAATAATGGTAAATAATGACATTACTATTACTTATGCAGTAGATAATATCGTTGTTTTCTAATAAGTATAATTTTTTTAGTACAGACTTTTTTGTTTTTTAAGATTCATTTAAGTTATTAATGTCATTGAAAAGAAAATTGATTAAATTACAAAGTTAATTATAAAAAAATTTCATTTATTACGTGAAATTCTGGGAAATTTGCATTCAAAGTAAAAATTTGGTAGTTTCAACCGACTGATTTCATCTTTGAACGAGCACAGCTTGGTAACGGTTATGTCGGTACTGTTTGTTGAAATACCGTTGAAATAATGATTTTATTGCCTTTGCAATGAGCTATCAGATAAAGTTTTCCGTAACTTATTTTTTTTGCTAGGAATAATAACGTGAATCAAAGTCGTGAAATATTATTTAACCCTGTAGCTGCTAAGAATGTTAAAATAGGCCCCCTCACCCATACGATTTTTTTTCTCAGCTCAACATAACCTTTCGCCTCCATAAATAGTTGCACTCAATTGCGGGACACCCTGTATAATCATATGTGCGAACTATTATAACCGTCAGATTTCTTTGAAATCAAAGCACACTCCATGGCCTGATCACTAAAAAGTCCTAGAGCCATATTTTTTGCCACAAAATTGCTGTGCGTGAAAAAAAACCGCATGAACCTTAGATGTGATTCTCTGAATCCAGATAAATCTTTTTAAAAGAAAATATGTGGACATAATTGTTCTTTAGAAAAATTCCAAAGTGTGAAGATCTTCATTTTAAAAAAAAACTCAGTACTTGAACATATTTAATCAAATCTACATCTTTTAATGTAAGATAGCATGTACACATTCTTCATGAGTTTCTTTATAAAAATTTCCCTTGAACTCTGGCTTAGAATGAGTTTTTTCATAACTCGCGTAGCAAGCTTTTGCACAGGCTATCGAATCCTTTTAATGATTTTAACCATATGGGAACAAATTTAATTCACAACCCCGAGCATTAGATGTAATTCCGGAGGTAAAATGATATCTAAAAATTATTGTCCTTCCTTAGCCTGTAAAGCGTTGGTTGAATACAGTTAAATCTTTAGCTTGCTCTTTCAATTCTTCTGTTTCATGCCATTTCTCATAGTTCTGCAATACATTTTCAGATCTATGACTGCCACAGACATCGAGGTTCACATTTCTTAGCGTAGCACAAACAGCATGGATGAAGACTGCTATGCGACCTGATTCCTACTAAGATATTTATCAACTTTAGGTCAGTTGCGTGTGAATTCAAAAGAGTCGATATTCAATTTTATAAAAAGTTAACTCACATTTGCATAATTTTCAAATAATCTACAACACAACAAACACAATTTGTTGGCGATTTTGTTCATGCGTAAACGCATGATACGGTATATAAAAAGTTAATTGTATACTAATCTACTTCATTTAAATTATAATTTAAATTTTTAGTTGTATAGTAACGATGCTTTTAAAAAAAAAATAGTTTGGGCTTGCAATTTGAGCTTGCTTCGCAATATGAATAAGAAGAGGAAGAAACAGGAAGTTAATCTGACAAGAAGAAGCTGTTATTCGTCAGAGTTGCCGTTGTACTCACAATCCGAGTTTGCTTTTGACATATAATGTATAACATTAATACGTATACTGAAAATGGAATACTCAAAAACCTTTCTTTTTTAAAAAATTTATATAGTTAGTTATTTCAAAACGATACCTACAGATGATTTCAATTTAGAGCTTTTTATGATGCTTAAGCGTTGTAAAAGGTAACTCCGTCGGAAAATTTGCAGTCATAGATTTTTCCATTTTAGCTCAGCTCAAGCTCACCGTGATTAACTTGGAAACTACGAAAGCAATTATGGTTTTTTATCGTCAGCTGTTTTTGACATCTTGCGTATCTTGGTTTTCAAAAGAAAAGCAAGGCCTGAATGCCTTGTAGCATTTTACCAAAAATTTAGTCCAGTAAATTTTCAAGCGTTTCATCGCTTCCGTTTTATCGCATTCAGTTTCTTTTTATTGTACATCATTTCCGTTGTTTTGAGTTCCAAATACCTAACGCCGCTAAAGAAGCTTCACTTCAATAGGGTCCAAGTTTAATTCTATTCAAAATATTCTTAAACACAATTTTGCTTTCTTGAAGAGAGCTTAGGACATGTAATATACTATAAACTATGAATATAGTACCCTTTAATTTTAAAAATAAATTGGAGAAACCATAGCTGTTAAATAAGGATTACTAATCGTTATTATTAGTAAGTTGACCAATTTTTCTTAAAAATTTGAAATAATTGATTAAGTACGATTCTTTTCTGTTTGGCTTAGTAATCAAATAATAACGACTACAAATCATTTTTGTTATTTCTAAAATTATAGCCACGTTTAACTTAGATTACGAAAATAATCAAAAAGAATCAAAAGTAATTCAAAAAAATAATTCCGACTACTTTTGGGGATTATTTTAGATTCTTTTTGATTATTTAAATAATTTTAGTCTAAAATTCAAAAGTTTTGTGAATTTCTTTGAAAATATACACAGAGATATGTATTTAATTAGTAAACAAAGTTTGATAAAAACAAAAATGAGAAAGAAATGCATTACAACATAAATAAAACAACCCCAAATTACTATTTGCCTTCATAAGAACTAATTTTTCAAAAGAATAATAAGGCAATGATTGCAGTCTACTATTCCGGCAAAAGAAAATAATCGTTCAACCTTAATTTACAATTGGTTCTTTCGGGAAAAGTTCTTAAAATAATCAAAAAGAATCTCTTAAAGTACTACGATTATTCTAAGATTACTTTTGATTTTTTTTTTATTTTTTTATTTTTTAATTATTATTTATATAATCTAACAACGTAATGTGATTATAATTTGGTTATTTGATAATATTATGTAAAAAATTATGTATCAAATATGTAACTATTTGATAATAGTTACATATCAAATTCTAATCAGAAATTTCTCTCGGAAGGATTATTAATTAACTAGCTTATACCCGGCGCGCTTCGCTGCGCTCAGCGCTTAACCCCTAAAAGAGGGTGTAGCTTTAGTGAAGCCATACTTTTATAGTAAGTATGTACCGAGTTTTACTCATGTGTGACTTATTTCGAAAACTATATCGAATATTTGGGGTGCCGAAAAAGTACCACGCCCCTCGACCAAAGCCCATAAAATGTTACCAGTGGAACGGCATGTGTAAATTGAGGTCGAATACTGAATTCCGAGACTGTGCGACCTAAAAAAAAAAACCAAAACTGGTTGATATCGAAAATTTTAGGTGTATTTAAGGAGCCTTTTACGGTCGGCACCAGACTTCATAGGAAGCCTCTCAAGGCTTTGGTATAAAAATTGGCTTAGCGGTTTCGGAGTCCTTAAGTGATATACTCATATACCCACAAACGCCTCACGCTCCTTAGAAAAAAAAAGTTGCTAAGTCCGGTTCATCAAAATAATCCATGGCTTATGTTACGATGATCCCCAAAAAATTTCGACTAAAAATATTGCCTGGTATGGTAGTTAAAAAAAACAAACGGTCAGAAATAAGAGTAATGAAAAAGTTCTTTTGCATCAAAAATCTTCAATTTTTTCCGTTGGATCAAAGATAATGCGGATTTTTATGGATTGTTTTAACTTTTTTCATATTATTTTCACTAAAATTCAAATTAATTTTTTCCCATACTACTTTTAGTCAAATAAATTGTAAAATGTAAAAAATGTGTACATTTTTTTGTAATTTCATTCAATTTAATTCTTCACTTTACACTATATTTTATCATGAATAGATAATTTATTTGACCAAAAGTAACATGGCAAGACAAAATAACTATTAAGTCTGACCGTTTGTTATTAAGAACATAAGAAGATCGGTCAATGTCCTTTCAAGGATTGAAATGGCCATTTCGATTCTGTTTTTTTTTTATTTCAAACTATTCCAGCTGCTGTCGAAATATTTGGGGGATCATCATAACAAAAAGCGTTATTTTGAGCAACCGACCCAAACACCTTTTTTTTGTGAGGAGCCCTAGTATACAAACAAACATTTAGGCATGGCAACATTTATATGTATAGTGACCGCCACTTGGTCTTATTGCACCTACATATCAAGTTTCCCTATCAAAACATGTACAGCTCAGAAATTACAATGATTTCTGAAAAGTCGGCGTAGATAAAGTGCGACTTTTACTGTAAATTTTGATTTATATACTTTCACGAATTTGTGGGCGTGACAAAATTTATATAAAAAGTGACCGCCACTTGGACTTATAGCATCTGCATACCAAGTTTGACTGTCAAAACGTTCACATCTCAGGAATTTAAATTATTTCTAACCGATAGCCCTGGCAGCTAGTGCTTACTTAGTTATAATTGTTAAATTGTAATTAACTAGAATACATACATAAATAAATAAATTAAATAAAATTATTGCTGAAGAGTGGGCCCAGATATAGTGCTACCATGCACATATTTTGCAAAGCTGTCGAGAGTAAGCGTATGAACTTAATTACCAAATTTTAGTATTTAACGATGAGAATTGTCTGATTTATAGAAGTTCTATTGATTTGTGCGTAAAAAAAGTGGCGGCAGTGGCGTAGTGGGTAGAGTGTGTGGTCGAATGGGATAGAACCCTGGTTCGAATTCCACCTGACACAGAAAGTTTTTTCAATTGAAATAATTTTTCAGTTCGGCCCTCACCTCTCTGCTGACAATGGCAAGCCTCAGAGAGTAAAAACTGCCATGAAAAACTTCTTGAGAACATAAGCCGTTCAGAATCGGCATAAAACTTGTAGGTCCAGTTCTCGATCATTTGTGTTCAAACATTCCACAACACGCACAACACAATTCATCATAAGAAGCTCTGCCAAAGTCCTTTCAAGGGCTGAAATTGGCCATTTCGCGTTGTTTTTTTATTATTTGGGGGTGGTACAAGTTGGCGTGGCAAATTTTATATATATATATTGACCGCCACTTAGAGCACCTGCGTATGAAGTGTTACTATCAAAACGCGTACAACGAAGGAATAAACATGATTTCGAAAAAGTGAGCGTAGATATGGTGCGACCACGCCCATTTTTAACAGTTGCCGATAGTGACCTTATGTGCAAAATTACCAATTCTTAGTCTTCTACTGTAAAAGCCGTCTAATATAAAGCATTTTTACGTATACTGATTTGTGGGCGGTTAAAGTGGACGTAACAACATTTGTATATACATAGTGACTGTCATTTGGATCCATAGCACCTGCATACTAAGATTTCCTATCAAACCGTGTACAACTCAGGAATAAGCATGATTTCGAGAAAGTGGGTGTAGATATAGTGCGGCCATGCCCATTTTTTGTGCATTGGCCGACAGTAATCAATTAAACTAAATTACCAAATCCTAGTCTTCTACTTTTTTACTGATTTGTGGGCGTTGAAAGTGGACGTGACAACATTTATATATTTATAGTGACTGCCACTGGGATCCATAGTACCTGCACACTTAGATTCACTATCAAAACGTGTACAGCTCAGGAATAAGCATGATTTCGATAAAGTGGGCGTAGATATAGGGCGGACATGTCCATTTCTTGTACACTTGGCTGACAATAATGATTAAAACTAAATTACCAAATCTTAGTCTCTACGGCAAAAGCCGTCTGATATAAAGCATTTTTACTAATTTGTGGGCGGTAAAAGTGGGCGTGACAACGTTTATATTTACATAGTGACTGCCACTTGGACCCATAGCACCTGCATACCAAGATTGACTATCAAAACGTGTACAACTCAGGAATAAGCAACATTTCGATAAAGTGGGCGTAGATATATTGCGGCCATGCCCATTTTTTGTACATTGGCCGACAGTAACCATACGAACTAAATTACCAAATCTTAGTCTTCTACGGCAAAAGCCGTCTGATATAAAGCATTTTACTGATTTGTGGGCTGTAAAAGTGGGCGTGACAACGTTTATATTAACATAGTGACAGCCACTTGGACCCATAGCACCTGCATACCAAGACTGACTATCAAAACGTGTACAACTCAGGAATAAGCAAGATTTCGATAAAGTGGGCGTAGATATATTGCGGCCATGCCCTTTTTTTGTACATTGGCCGACAGTAACCATACGAACTAAATTACCAAATCTTAGTCTTCTACGGCAAAAGCCGTCTGATATAAAGCATTTTACTGATTTGTGGGCTGTAAAAGTGGGCGTGACAACGTTTATATTTACATAGTGATTGCCACTTGCACCTATAGAACTTGCATACCAAGATTCACTATTAAAACGTGTACAACTCAGGAATAAGCATGATTTCGATAAAGTGGGCGTAGATATAGTGCGGCCATGCCCATTTTTTGTACATTGGCCGAGAGTAATCATATAAACTAAATTATCAAATATTAATCTTCTACGGCAAAAGCCGTCTGATATAAAGAATTTTTACTGATTTGTGGGCGGTAAAAGTGGGCGTGACGACGTTTATATTTACAAAGTGACTGCCACTTGTATCCATAGCACCTGCATACCAAGATTCACTATCAAAACTTGAACATCTCAGGAATTAAAATGATTGCTGAAAAGTGGGCGTAGGTATATTCTGACCACGCCCATTTTTTGTACAATCACCAAATGAAACCATCTGAACAAAATGATCAAATTTTACTTTTATATGTTTAAAACCGTCTGATATATAGCATTTTTTTTTTTTTATATAGCATTTTAGATATATAGCATTTTTTTGCTTTGTGGGCGATAGAGCCAATTTGGGTTGTATGGGAGGTACCACGCCCCCTTGTCCAACCAACACCAAACTTCACAGGAACACTTCCAGAATGTTGCTTCAGTATCCCTTAAAAATTTTATAAAGTTTGGTTCGGTGGTTTTTGAGTCTATACGTGATATACACACATATCCACATACCCACATACATACATTAATTTTTATGTATATAGATAGATAGAAGATACAGTTCTTTTAAAAAAATAATCTAATTGACTACTAATCGCAATCGTAATTTAACAGCTATGGAAGAAACATAGCAACGCTCTGCCAAATTTGTATGAAAACGCGATTTAAATTTGTAGAGAATGCTCCATGTATTTAAAAACTATTTAATGTCACCAAGTGAACGGAACTAGAAGTAACATTTTCAAACCATTTTAAACTCTGGTTCGAGTCCCACTTGACACAGAAAGATTTTCCAATTGAATTAATTTTTCTGTTCGGCCGTAATCTCTATGCATACAATGGCGAGCCCCAGAGAGTAAAAACTGCCATGAAAAGCTTCTTGAGAACATAAGCCGTTCGGAGTCGGCATAAAACTTGTAGGTCAAGTACTCGATCATTTGTGTTTAAATATTCCACAACACGCACTACACAATTCATCATAAGAAGCTCGGTTAAAGTTCTTTCAAGGGCTGAAATTGGCCATTTCGTTTTGTGTTTTATTTGCGGGTGGTCCAAGTGGGCGTGGCAAATTTTATATATATATATTGATGGTCACATAGAGCAGCTGCATGTCAAGTGTTACTATCAAAACGTCTACCACTCAGGAATAAGCATGATTTCGAAAAAGTGGGTATAGATATGGTGCGACCCCGCCCATTTTTGAACAGTTGGCGACAATGACCATCTGAACTAAATCACCAAATCTTAGTCTTCTACGGTAAGAGCCGTCTGATATAAAGCATTTTTACTAATTTGTGGGCGGTAAAAGTGGGCGTAACAATATTTATATATACATAGTGACTGCCACTGGGACCTAGAGCACCTACATACCAAGATTCTCTATCAAAACGCGAACATCTCAAGAATTCAAATTATTTCTGAAAAGTGGGCGTGGATATAGTTTGACCACGCCCATTTGCGTACAGTCACCATCTGAACAAAATTACCAAATTTAAGTTTTATACGATTAAAATCGTCTGATATATACATTTTTGTGGTTTGTGGGCGATAGAGCCAATTTGGGTTGTTTGGGAGGTACCACGCCCCCTTATCCAATCAACACCAACCATCACAGGAACACTCTCAGAATGTTGCTTCAGTATCCCTAAAAATTTCATAAAGATTGGTTCGGCGGTTTTGGAGTCTGTACGTGATATACACTGCCACTTACCCACATATCCACATACCCACATATCGGGTGTCAAGGGGGTGGACACTGTGAGGTGAAAGAGTCTGTTTGCTTCAACCTGGCGGAGCCAGTTCGATATTCACAGTTAAACTCCAAGTCTACTCTCATGCTAACACATAAATATTTGTGTGCTAGCACGCTTGTCTGATAACGAGTGCCTCCCCGTGGTGGCACCTGGGCGCTGTGCTACCAACCGGCAGCATGGTGGCGGATGAGAGGTGCGAAACCCAAAAAACCCAGAAGCGTTTGACCCATAGTGGGCGGCTCACTGGTCTGCGTCTGTACCGTAGCGGTCGGCAGTATTCACACCTGTCTGTACGTATAAACGGATAAGGGAAGGTCACCCCGAAAATAAACCATTTACCAGGAATGTCGTGTAATAACGCAACTACTCCAGGTGGAAACCACAGTAGTGGAAATCCACCCGTGGGCAATCCCACGGTCGAGGCAAGGATTCTGGAGGCCTCAAAGAACATTTCTGCCCCAAAAACTGCTGCAGCGGTGGCGCACTCGGCCGCTGCACCAGTCAAAGCTACGAGCAGCAACACTACAACCGAGAACCCATTTAAAATAAGCTCAAAAGTTCAGCGATCGCCAACTAAAGGCACACCCGAAGGATCAAAGCTGCAGCATAAAGAGTCTGTCATCAAGGCAACCCCTGAAGCAGCAGCAAGCGTCAGTGTAGATGACCCTGTCATCAAAAAGCTGGTCAAAGTGAAGACACTGATACAAGGTCTGGCAGAGTTCGTCAAAACCAAATCGAACGTCCACAACAAGATCCAGAAGATTATAAGACTGGCAAATCTGGCTAGCGAAGACCTCTCAATTGAGCTGTTTGCCGATAACGCGAACAAGAAAAAGGTCAACGCGAGTGCTTCACAAGTCCATAAGGACTCTCAGACGGACCCAATTTTGTGAATGACTCCAAGGCTACTCCAAAAAGAGCAAGCGAACGCAGCAGTGACTCGCGGAAACCTCCGCCCAAAAAAGATTCGACTGCAGCAGCTTGCTGTCCAAGAGACTGCTCTAAAGCCATCCTATAGAGAAGTGGCTGATTCGTCTCCTCTGCCAAAAACTCCGGCAAAGCGAATGGTTGAGCCTTGGACAAAGGTCTCTAGAAAGCCCAAAACACGCAAAAAACCGCCTCAGAAGCTGGCTAGACCTGATGCAATCGTCGTAGCAAAAGCAGGTGAGCTTTCACATAGCGATATCATCATGCGGATGAAACAGGAAAAATCGCTTGAAAAGTTCGGCGAAAACGTTTCGAGAGTAAGGCGCACTGAAAAAGGTGAAGTTCTTATCCAGCTTAAGTGCGCAACCACCCAGTCAACTTAGGAGCTGAAGAAAGAATTTGATATGGTTTACAATTACCAAGCCGAAACGAGGACTCTCACGGAAGAAACACAGGTCGAGATCAAGGATCTTGACGAGGTTACAACACCGGAAGATGTCTGCAGCGCAGTCCAAAAGCAGCTCGGCGACTTAAAGGTGGCAAGAGTGAAATCACTCCGTAAAGCCTATGCAGGCACGCAAACAGCGGTCATAAGCCTTCCAGCACTGCAGGCGAGGAAGCTGATAGAGACTGGCAAGCTCAGAGTTGGCGGGTCAATGCAGAGTCCACGAAAAAGTTACGCCAACCAGATGCTTTAAGTGTCTCGACTTTGGACACACGGCGAAATCTTGCAACAACACAGACCGAAGTAAGTGCTGTATGAAATGCGATAAAGAGGGCCACAAAGCAAAAGAGTGTTCTGCGGAAGCAAGCTGTTTCTTGTGCTTAGAAAGAAAATGCTCGGAAACAAATCACCGTGCCGGAAGCTGGAAATGTTCGTCCTTTTCAGGAGCTAGCAAACCTAGGAAATGATGAGGTTCTTACAGTTGAATCTCAGCAACTGTCGCGCAGCGCAAGATCTTTTAGCGCAAACCGTTCGAGATCTAAGCACTGATGGTGCTATCTTGAGTGAGCCTTATAACGCGAAAGCACCAGGAGTCTGGGCATCAGACATTTCTGGAAGAGCCGCCATATGGTCCTGCGGAAGACATCCTTCCCTAATGAGGCAGCATACACGTGCAAACGGTTTTGTTCGTGTAGAAGTTATGGGCACTCATATTGTAAGATGTTACCATGCACCAAGTCTATCCATAGAAGAGTTTGCTGTTACTGTCGACGCAATAGTTGACGATGTTAGAGGAATCAGACCAGTTGTCATTGCTGGTGACTTCAACGCGTGGGCCGTAGACTGGGGAAGCCAGACAACGAACCAAATAGGGCTCATTATTCTGGAGGCTTTTGCTTCGTTAGATGTTGTGCTTTTAAGCACGGGAACGCAGTGTACATTCTCCAACGCGAATGGCAGCTCAGTAATTGACCTGACATTTGTCAGTTGTGACCTGAGCACGCAAGTACAGTAGCAAGTAAGCGACGTCTACACGCATAGCTATCACCAAGCAATCGTGTACACATTGGAAAGGCAAACCAACCGATGGAGCAGAGGCCCCCATATCGAGCCATCATACAAGGTCGAAAGGCTTGATGAAGGTATCCTCACAGCAATGATGGCTGACATACACCTCACTGGTTCAGCACAGAATATGGCTAGGCAAGCAACAGAGCAGCTGAAAAGATCTTGCGACGCAGCGATGATGTTGCGAAGACCAAGTAAGCACCACCACGAGCCTGTGTACTGGTGGACCGCCGAAATCGCAGAAGCACGCAGCCAATGTCACCAAGCTAGAAGAAGTTACTACCGCGCCAGAGGGACCGACAGGTTCGAAGAACTGCGCGAGGTCTATAGAGAGCGCAGGAAGCTGCTCAAACACAAGATTCGTTCGAGGAAGCGCGAGAGCTTCTTGCAGCTATGCGACGAAGCGGACGTAACCCCATGAGGTACCGTCTATAGACTGGTAATGAAAAAGATGAAGTCATTCGGACGACCACCACCCACGTGCCCTCACATACTTAGCCGCATTGTAAGTGTGCTCTTCCCTCAGCAACCACCGATGCAGCCCGTCATTAATCATGGCGACGTGCAAGTCATTTCCATGGTAACCGCAGAAGAGGTAATGAAAATCTCCAATGCTGTTCATAGCGAGAAGGCTCCAGGGCCAGATAAAATCCCGAACCGCGCGCTAAAAATGGCCATCGCAGCCCAAACACAAGCCTTCGTACAGCTGAATAACGCTTGTCTCACAGAGGGCATATTCCCCGCACAATTGAAGACGCAAAAGCTTGTGCTAATACCAAAAGGTAGCGGCTCTTTGGAGGATCCCTCAGCCTATCGACCTATATGCTTGCTCGACACGATAGGCAAGATCTTTGAGAAATTGCTGTACAACCGCCTCGAACAAGCAATACAATCCAGAGGAGGACTCTCGAGCCAACAGTTTGGTTTCCGAAAGAGTCACTCTACGTCCGATGCCATAAAACTGGTTACAAGCATAGCAAGTAAAGCTATTGAAGGCACTAGCTGGAAGAAGGGGGCAAAGCAGTATTGCCTCGTCGCAACGCTGGATGTGCGAAATGCCTTTAATTTCGCAAACTGGGATACGATAATGAAAGCGCTCGCAAAATTTGAAATTCCACGCTACCTCTCTAAGATATTATCAGACTACTTCGATGGTAGAATACTACGCTATGCAACAGACGAGGGGATAATGGTGTATAACGTCTCCGGTGCTGTCCCACAAGGGTCAGTCCTAGGGCCCCTGCTGTGGAACGTTATGTATGACGACGTCCTTAGACTCGCAGTTCCCACAGGCGTTAACATCGTCGGCTTTGCGGACGACCTAGCGGTTGTTGCCACTGCAAAACTTCTTGAAGAAGTCGAGGCACTCAGTAGTGTGGCGATCGGCATTATATATAACTGGCTTATGTCAGTAGGTCTTTGTCTAGCCGAACATAAAACCGAAGCGGTGCTCATAAGCAGCCGCAAAAAGATGGAAGTTGCAAGCATTAATGTTAATGGGACGCTGGAGCAATCAAAGGAATGCATTAAATACCTTGGCGTGATGATTGACTCCCGATTAACATTTAAACAGCACCTCCAGTATGCCCATAAAAAAAGCATCCAACGCATGCATGTCTTTATCGAGAATGATGCCGAATACGAGAGGCCCCAAACAGGCGCTCAGGATACTACTCCTTAATGTAGTACGATCCATCGTGATGTATGGGTCAACGGTGTGGGCCACAGCAATGAGAACGAAGTCATACCGACGTGGTGTTGAATCAGTGCATAGACTTGGCGCACTCAGGGTATGCTGTGCCTTCAGAACAGTTTCCGAGGATGCAGTATTAGTCCCTGCAAGCTCGATACCTATTGACCTTCTAGTAGAGGAAACGCTGTTCGAAGCCAATAGCGAAAGCCCAACAGTTCACAAAAAACTCGCACTGGAGAGAAGCCTGCTAAAGTGGCAGGATCGCTGGGATAGCTCAGTTAAGGGTCGATGGACTCTTCAGCTCATCCCTAACATTACCGTTTGGTTTGGTAGAACTCACGGCTCCATGAACTTCTACATTTCGCAGATTTTAAGCGGGCACGGTTGCTTCAGGTCATATCTGCACAAATACAAGCACGTAGCAGATCCGTATTGTACCCATTGCGAGGGAAGTATACCAGAAGATGCGGCCCATGTCCTCTTCGAGTGCCCCAAGTTCCAAAATGCCAGACTTGAGGCTTCGGTCAGTCTCGGCGAAACGGTAACTGATCAAAACTTGGTTACCCTTATGCTGAGAAATAAGGCTAACTGGTCAGTGGTTAGCACCCTAGCACGACTGATTATCGACGAACTGCGAAGCGTTGAGCGTTTGCGAAATAGATAAGGTAGAGTTTATATACAAGCCCATGACCAAATCTTTTAGAATACGGACACAAGTCCAACAGTTTCCAGCTTAGTGCTGTTCCCATGCTCCGTGAAGTCATGCTTTGCTGTGGTCCCACGGGGCTTATACAAGGACGAAGATTCAATGCGGAGGTTAGGTTTAGTGCGTAAGAATCGCACACTCCCACCGTGCGCGTGCGGGTGGTGGCGCCTTTTGAAGGTTCCCAATTCGCGAATAAAATAAAAAAAAAAAAAAAACTTACCCACATACATACATACATACAAACATACATCCATTTTGATATGTATAGAGATGAAGATATATACAGATTAATAAATTCTTTTAATGTTTGTTTGTTTTTTGTTTGACTTTTTTACAAATCTAATCGGATTTTGCTAAAACTTAGAACGTATATTACTTGCATCCTAGGTCAGGTTATTGCTTACTTAGTTTTAACCACGCCCTCTTTTACCACCCACACATCAATACAAATGCTATATTTCCGACTGTTTCGATTGTATGAGACTAAAATTTGGTAATCAGTTCGTATGATTACTTTCGGCAATTGTACAAAAAATGGGCTTCCACGCCTTCTTTTACCGCCCACAAAACAATGAAAATGCTATATTTCAGACGTTTTTGTTTGTATAAGACTGAAATTTGGTAATTAAGTTTGTATGCTTACCGTCTGCAACTGTACGTTGCGCTGAAATTTTGGAAGTAGATTGTTTCCGATCACGATGGTTGTTTTGTTTATTTGCTTTGGTGGTCAAGCAATCATAATTATTATACGAGTGTTAACAAAGAAACGTTGTGAGAGTGTGTACTGATTTAATTTTCACTTGCAAATAGTTGTACAGGTGTTTTTTTTTTTGTTTTTGGCCATTGATTGAAGTTATAACATTTCGAAGAAATGCAAGAAGAAAGTGCTGGTAAGTTGTAATGTTTATGGGGTAAGTAAAACTTAATGCGAGTGAAAATATCGCAAAAAAAATGTTAAGTACGGCAGAGAGAATCCAACAAAAAAAGTTATCGCATAAGAAAGGAACCCATCTTTTTCACGAAAATTATGAGTATCTCATCAAATGTATCTCACAAAAAATGAGCGTCTCACATCAATCTTTATGAAATGCACGCCTGCATTCCCTACCATACTGTGGTAAGAATAATTACCTCAGGCTACATGATGAGGTAATTATTTATTACTTATTTTTGCTGACATGACATGATCGTGCTGTGTGGTGGTGATTTTTTCAACGAGATTTTTGACGGCGTATTGACACTTTTATTCACCAAAACAAATATTTTCCTACAGTTTCAGAACCAGTCAATAACTGCCAAAAAACTCATGGTGTTCATTTACTTCCTTCTATAAGTCTTCTATAATCAGGAACATCGCCGTGTTTTCGAGCTCTAAATGAGAGACTGCTGTTAAGAGTACATACAATTTTCAATATTTATTCGAAGATGCTAAAGGAATATCTCGAAAAGTTTTCATGTCCTTTTAGGGGCCGTTCATAAATTACGTAACACTTTTAGAGGGGGGTAGGTCAAGTATTTGTGATGAAGTGTGACATGGGCAGAGGGGGATCTGGAAAAAATCTTACGGTGGGCGTGAATATCAATGAGACTCATTTTCAATTTACATGAAAATTCGTCTATTTTAAATTCCATTCGCGTGGTCGGGATTTGTGGGGATTTGTCGGGACTGTCCAGTTATTGTAGTGCTTGTTCCGAGTCCCGTTATCGGACAATTTGTCCCGGAATATTAAAAAACCCGACATTGAAAAAAATTACATTAAAAAAAATAACTATTCAAAAGCAATTGTTGTTATTTTTAACCTATTTCTTCTCCCAAATAGCAGCAATTTGTCTACAAGCTCTGAAAATTGCTTTCAAGTCTTGAGGAGTGTAAAAGGGTCTTTGGAGTTGAGCTTTTAGGCTAGTTAAATTTGAGCTTTTAATAAGGCTAAATAAAAACAAATCTTGTCTAAATTTCTAGAACTTAATAGACTAGATGGTGAAAAATGCTTAAAATAGCTCGTGCAAATCAAAAACATGTTAAATATATTTTTTAATTGAGAATAGATAGATTGGTAAGAAATAAAAATGTATACATATTTTTATATACATCTTAGACTCTGCTTAGGAGAAAAAAATCACCAATTTGTTCATTCAATTTTAGATGGAAAAAATTGGCAGTAAAGTTATTTGGCAAATTTAAATTTCGTCGGGAGTAGATTTTTTAAATTGGTTTTATTTTCCTTCCTAACAAAAAACCTCAATTTTAAGGCTTATTAACCTTATTATGGCGGCCGTGGCGTAGTGGGTAGAGTGTGTGACTCTTACGCCAGAGAACCCAGGTTCGGATCCTCCATCTGACACAGAAAATTTATTCAATTGAATTAATTTTTCTGTTCGGCCGTCACCTCTCTGCAGACAATGGCAAACCTCAGAGAGTAAAAACTGCCATGAAAAGCTTCTTAAGAACATAGCCGTTCGGAGTCGGCGTAAAACATGTAGGTCCAGTTCTCGATCATTTGTGTGCAAACATTTCACATCACACACAACACAATTGATCATAAGAAGCTCGGTCAAAGTCCTTTCAAGGGCTGAGATGGCCATTTCGTTTTTTATTTTTTTAACCTTATTATGGCATATTGTTTTAAAAAAAGCAGCAAAAACACTTAACTCACAGCATAATAAAAAATCTAACGACTATTTTAAAATCAAAATTTCTGCATTAAAATTTTAAAATTGCAGCCAAAAATTGATTTTTTGTCCCATTTTAACAAAAAGTATATTGTTAGAAAGAGGAAAGAGGGAAAGAAGAAAATAAGTCTTATATGTTATGTTATGTTATGTTATGTTATGTTATAACAAAAATATTAAAATGTCATATTTTTTTAAGATTTTTTGCCATCTAAAATCGAGTGAACAATTGGGGTAAAAAGACAGTCATATACATCTACGTATTAACGTAGATACATTTAGAACTAACAAAAATGACATTTATTGAAATGTTTTATCTTTTAATGTAAACAGTAAAACTCTAAAATGGCAAAATTAAACTTTAAAAATGTGCGTTAAAAAAGGGCGTTCAAAAAGTGCGTTCAAAAAGTGCGTTAAAAAGGTGCGTAAGGATTAAGCACAAAAATAAATCACACAAAAAAACCCAAGTCAATTCATAAAGTTTTGTGTGTGTGTGGGTTTTTTTATATTTTTTTTTTTTTGTGTGTGTGCTTTGGCGTTTGACATGAGTCTAGATAAGGCTCCACTCACTTTCACTGCCTTTTCACCAGCATAGTGTAGGTTTTTTTTTTTTAGGTGGCCGTAACAACCCTTGTCCGGGGGCAAAGTGTAGGTGGTCTCTATAATTTAGGCGGTGATCTTGTAAGACGCCGAGGTACTTTACGTGTGGGCTGGTTATCACGTGCCCTCCCACTCGTTTCGGTTTTGTGGTCGGCCAGTTCTAACCCAGTACGCTCTAGCCACGTCTTTACATCCGCAACTGTCTTGCTGCATTTGCTTGCAATAATTTCTAGCCTCTTTGCCACCACGATTATGGCTATATCATCCGCGTATCCTATTATGTCTACGCTAGTCTGTTTTTGAATTTTCAGAAGCCCATCATACATGGCATTCCACAATAGGGGCCCTAGCACAGAGCCTTGGGGTACTCCTCCTGTGACCGCGTATTGTTTTACACCTTCGCTAGTGTCGTATAATAATGTCCTATTTTCGAAGTAGCTTGCCACAGCTCGGAGCCGATATTCTGGGGATTGTAGTTCGCATAGTGCCTTAGTTATTTGGTTCCAGTCGGCGGAGTTAAACGCATTCTTGACGTCTAAAGTAATAAGGGCGCAGTATTGGTTAGCTCCCTCTAGCTATCGCGTTCCTTCCACTGCTTTTCGCGCGATCTTGCATACTTCTTCAATGGCATTTACCGTTGACCTCTTTGGTCTAAGGCCGTACTGCTAATGCGATAGGCCGTTTGTTCCTTCTGTAAAGTTCTCACCGCCTTACAATAATTCGTTCGAGCACTTTTCCCATCGTGTCCAGCATACATAGAGGTCACTATGATGATGGATCCTCCAGCGGCTTGTCTCCTTTGGGTATTAGCACTAACCGTTGCTTTTTCCACCGATTTGGAAAAGTTCCTTCTTGGTACATCTGACAGAAGAAATTTTATTTTATTGAAGACTATTTTATAGGCACTTCCCCATGGATTGTGTTCCAGGTCATTGATGAGTTCGGAAAAGGCTTGGGTTTTGCTTTTTTGGATCGCGTTGTGCAGCTCCCTTCTTTTAACTTTAAAGTCATGTTGCAGTTGACTATGGTTGTCTTGCCTTCTTCCTCTAGCTCTCAGCTGCCTTTTTCTGTGCTTATGGCATTCTTTCCGGAGCGAAGCGATTTCAGCATTCCACCAATCAGGTGCTCCTCCGTTGCCATTTGCTGATCGTGGCATTATTGCATCACACACGTCGGTCATGATCATTGCTGCTTGATTTAACCTTGCCTTTGCGTCTCCTTCGGTGTTACCGATGCTTTCTAGGATGTAGTCTTGCATGTCTTCGTCGAGGTGTCTAATTTTCCAGCCATACTTTTGCGCTTTTGGGTGTATTTTTAATCTTCTACGACTTGTTTGCTGCCGAGCTTCAAAAACTATAGCGTTGTGGTCACTGTGGGTGTAGATGTCCGGAACGCTCCAATGAATTACTCGGGCTAGTGCGCTGCTGGAGAAGGTTAGGTCGATTATATTCGCTTTTCCGTTGATGTAAGTGGGACTTGTTTCTCTATTTAGTAAGACCAAATCAAGTTCTGCTATGGACTCGAGAAGCATTGTCCCTCTTCTATTTGTTTTTGTGATGCCCCATTCAACTGACCAGGCATTAAAGTCACCGGCTATTATGATTGGCACTTTTCCTCTGGCATCTGCTACCAGTCGGTCCAAAATCTCTTGATATTCTCCAGGATTTAAGCTCGGGGGCACATTGCAGCTGTAGAGGTGCACTGCGTCTATTTTTGCGTATGAAAAATATTCGTGATGGCCGCTATCCTTTATTTCGAAAGGTACGGATCCGCTTATCCAGATGGCAGCTTTCTTAGTTTTGTCTTCTGTATACAGACAGCTGTTTTCTGGCTTTTTATAGGGTTCGCTAATGAACGCAATGTCTATCTCCTGCTCTATAATTGTTTTCTTAAGGAGGTCTTGGACAGCCTCGCAGTGGTTAAGGTTTAGTTGTATGCACCTAAACATTTCCCATAATAGCTTTCTCATTGCCTTCTTGAACTGTGGGCATTTATAGCTTCCAGTTTGGTGCTTATTTCCACCCGGCGTTTCAGGGTCATATATGGCGCATTTCATAGGTGCTGTAGATGTTTTGGCTGTGTGTCCTTTCTCAGCGCATCTGTAACATACATCTGTTCCCCGTCTGCTTCACTTTTACACTATCTAGATACGTGTCCAAAGTATAGACACCGGAAACATCTTGTTGGGCTCATGCGCACGCGTACTCTACACCTTACCCATTCCACTCGGACATGAGCGGCTTTCATAACAGTTATTGCTACTCTTGCCGGAAGACCTATCGTTGCTGTTTGTGTACCCTCTCGTGTCGCTCGTAAGGATTTTATTGCACTACTGTCTACTCTACCGATTTCTGGAAATTGTTTTTCGAGGGCGGCGACAATTTCATCGGGCCTTGTAACTTCATCGATATCAAGACACTCGATGAGTGTTTCTTGGCATAGCATTCGAACATTAGCCGATCCCTGCACGGCTTTCTCCGCTACTTCTTTAGGGCTACACGATTTGGGATCTGACATGCCTTTTAGCTCTAGCATTAGTTTGCCTTTCGCCGTTCTTTTGATTTGTTTGACATTTTCGTCAAGCTGCTGCAGTTCGGATTTTGCCGTCATCATTTTCAGCATGTCGGCATAGTTTAACTCACCTGTTTCAGTGATAACAATAGCGCCAGGGCGTAGTGGCTTAAGTTTCTTAGTTCTAAAGCCTCGCTTTCGACGGTTTTTCGCCGGCTCCGGTTTGCCATTTGGTAGTTTTCTTTTTACCGTTTTCCGCTCAGATTTGGATTGCTGTTCTTGAGCTGCTTCCGTGTTTGGTATTTTACCAGCATGTTGTGATACTCCAGGATGAGTTGGTTTGTCGTCTTTCGTTTTTCCCTGGGATTTTTTATTTCCGTCTTTTCTTTTCGATGCTTCTTTCGTTAGGCGTACGGGAGGTGAGGTTTGGTAGCTCTGGTTCACCTTTAACGAGACGTTTTCTCCTTCCTCTTGCAATGCATCTGTGGCTACCGTGTTAGTTTTTTCCAGGTTCGGTATTTTCTCGCTTGTGCCTTGGCTTCTTTCAGCCTTTCTGCCTCGATTGTTTCTCTGATCGGAGGTGAGGTCTGTGAGCTCTGGCTAACTTTCATGGGGTCCTCATGGCCATTTTTGAATTGCTCCTTTGCCTGTTTATGGAGTTTGGCTATATCTCCTATGAGATCCCTCATGGGCTTGTGTGTTAACCTGCGGTCGACTAGCATGTCCACGAGTTTTCTTATCTTGATTCCTAGATTCCGGAGAGCCTGCTCATTTCTTTGGCTTCTATCTAGCGCCTCTTCCGTCGTTGCCATTAGCTTCTGAGTTTGTGGCGGGGCTCGCAGCATTCTCTTATTAAATGGTTGCTCGACGTTGTTTTCTTCACTTTGTCCATCGTTTCCTTGTTTTTGTTTATTTGTGCTCAATTTTTGGGTTGGTCGCCAGCCCGGGCTTTACAGCCAAGGAGGTGGCAACCTATATTTTTGTGAGGAACAAATGTAGCCCTCAATATTGCCTCCTGCTGCGGGAAGGCCACAGTTACTCTCTGAGGCGGCCAGGCATCAGAGAGTCTCCGTTAGCGGTGGTATATTGTTGTTATCCCTAGCACCATTCAGACTTTGGCACGGGTCGCATAATACCTTGTCTTTGGGATACCCTTCTTGGGGTGGTACAGCCGCTCCTTCTAGGAAAACAGACGCTCACCAAGAAGCCGCTCATTCTGAGTCAGACACGCCTGGGTTTACTGTTAACTTGGGTCCGCGGGTTCGTTACGCCCGAAGGATTTGTTAGAAATAAGTGAATCCCCCCTGCGGACGATGTGTGTGTGTGTATTTTTTACAGGGGGAAAGCGTTAAAAGACGGGTAGTGTAGGACTTGCACCCACTAAAACCTAGGAACCCTGTTTCCGGACTTCCTCCATGGAACCACCATTGAGTATTTCTTCATGAAAGCGGAATGGCAGCGACGGCCTCATCTAGTGTGTCACCTAGAATCAGAAACTATGCGCAGCCTTTCTACGCCACGCAGTTCTTTGATTATAGTGCATGCCATATTGCATACTGAAATCCAGTTCTCTTCTGAGTTAAGCATTATGTCCAACAACGTTTCCACTGTTGGCGAACACCCCATTCAATTTCTTAACGCAGTCAATCATTCAAAAATTTCGGAGACAAAAGAGATACGTTCTGCGTCTTCAATAACATTCTGTACACAAAATATGCAAAACGGATTTTCGTCATGTTTAAATCTATATAAATAGGATTTAAAACATCCATGTCCAGTTAGTATTTGGCTGAGATAGAAATCTACCTCCCCGTGTCGTCTGTTCAGCCATCGTCTGTTCAGCCAAATTTGCAATGAGGCTATGCGTCCATTGTGATGAATACCAGCGCATCTTCCACACAACAACACTACGGTCACGTTCGATTTTCCGTTTCGCAGAATTTGAGGTATCTGCTGAAAGCGAATCGCAGAACAAGCTCTCACTTGAAAGAAGGTCTTTAGGAGGAGTACCCGCCACCACTAGCTCTGCATCCGTTGACACTGTTCGAAATGCGCAGCACACTCTGAGAGCGCATACGCGATACACTGATTTTATGTTTCGAAGATAAAAACTGTATTTTGTAGCCTCGACCCATATGGGGACTGAGTACAGAAGTATTGATCGGACCACACTGACTAAGAGTTTTCTGCATGTTTGTCGAGAGCCTCTCGTGTTAGACAATATTCTAGTGAGCGCTGTAGCTGCCCTACCTGCTTTGTCGCTGGCAAAAGTGAGATGCTGCCCAAAATTTAATCTATGGTCTAGTATAACGCCGAGGTACTTCACGGATGGTTTGGATACTGACATGATTTCCTACTGATATTGTCGCTGTTTCAACGATCTTTCTACTGCTTATGAGCACTGCCTCTGTTTTGTGCTCTGCCAGACTAAGCCCTGCTGCTTTCAGCCAATGCTGTACTACGAGAACCGCCTGATTGCAGTTCTCCTCTGCTGCGTGCAGGTGTTTCGCAACGACTACTAACACAATATCATATGTGTCCGTTCCGGTAGATAGAGTGTGACGAACCTATTTTGGTAAAATAGGCCCCCACAACAAATCAAGCAAATTTATATAGGAATATATAAATTATCATGTACTGCCAACTTGGCAACAGCAGCACGAAGTCAACGTCGAACATCAGGCGATTTTGAAACCGCTAACAACAACAACACAACAAGTGGAAATACCTGGTGTCAGCATATTGACATGCATATACATGTTCCACACCCAACAACAACAACCAAGCAGCTGATGACGCAGCTCAACTTAATTAGCATAGCAGAAGAACATGCTAAAATATTAATTAAATATAACACAACAAATGTAGCATATTTGCAAATATTTTATTTTTTTAAAATTTCTATTTATCATACTCATTATAAATTACTCTAATATTAATAACAATATTAATAACAATAAATTAATAACAATTGTATAAATTTTATGAAGAACTAATATACATATCTATAGCATATATATATCATAAGAAACAAATGTATAATAGTTAAAGTATTCACATACTTATAAGTTAACATACGCTTATACCTACTTACACACAATATGTATTTAGTACTAATACAAATAGTATTATCAATAACTTTGTATGTATTGATACAACTCTGGTGCCAGCCACCACTTAGGTAGTTTTAAGTTTGAGTTTGAATAAACCGTCTCGCGGAAGCAGCCAAACCAACCAGTCGTATTTTTATTTTCGCTCCTCAACATCGACTTTATTATAAGCAGCAGCCAGCAGCAGTTGTCACATCAGCAGAGAGCAGTCGTACCGTGGCCAGCCGACCGAGCGGACGTGCCAGTCCCAATCCTATCTCTTTCCTCCTCGCTTCGTGCTAGACACAGAGTTGAGCTTTTTACACTCCTCTCTGCCTGTCTCACACCGTACTCTACACGAGTTCCACTCTCTTCGAGTATTCCACCACTTGAGCATGATTGGTTGCTGAGCTTTTTATACTCGGTAGCTATATCATTCTCCCCATCGCTCCACATGAATATCCTCACCACTGCGTGCCTCCACGCTTTGAGTAGACACAGGGTTGAGCTTCTTACACTCCTCTCTGCCTGTCTCTCACCATACTCTACACGAGCGTCACTCTCTTTGAGTATTTCACCACCCGAGCCTGATATTGGTTGCTGAGCTTTTTATACTCGGTAGCTATATCACTCTCACAAGCTCCACACGAGCCATACCCACCATTGAGAACCTTCCTATTTTGAGTAGACACTGAGTTGAGCTTTTTATACTCGATCCAGTAGCTCTCTCTCTCCTCACACTTGAGAATCTTCCCCTTTGAGTCGACACTGAGGTGCAGAGCCCACGCTCCACCCAGGCGTCACTCTCATCCTCGCTTCACACAAGCCATACTCACCTATGAGTATCCGACAAACAGACAGACAGAGAGCCACACGCAACGAGTGCACAGAAATCAGCACACACACGCATATACACTCATATAGGAGGAGGAGAAGGTAAAATCGTACCATCAAGGGGTACGACAACGAGGCTGAGGAGGGTACAGTCACGCCATCAAATAGTGACCAACGCCAATAGGGCTACTTTTGTTCCTAGCCAGCCTGCCCTCCCGTGAAGGGCCAAACAACAACGTGAAGGGTTGCCAGCCGATTCTGCCACCACTAGGCAAATCGCCACCGAAATTCATCGACAGCCACCAAGGCTTCACCAGCAATAGACGGCCACCACGGCCATTGCTTCTTCGTCGGAATTCTCCAGCAAGGGCCGGCGAATATACCTCCAAATACAAATTCTTGTATACGGACCCTGGACAGCCGCTGAGGATACCTCAGCAATTAAGGTTGTAACGCAAGGAGGTTCGTTACAAGAGTCGCAAGACTTCATCATCCATTATGTTCCAGAGAGCGGGGCCCAAAACTGAGCCTTGCGGGACTCCAGCGGTAACTTTTTATCTTTCGGTACCTACTTCAGTGTCATAACAGAGTATTCTATCTCTAAAATAGTCTTGTATTATTCTATGGGGGTACACGGGGAATTGAGCAAGAGCTTCTAATACTCTGGTCCAGTTTGCAGAATTAAATGCGTCTTTAACGTCGAGCTTCGTGACGAGGCAATACTCTTTATCACCGTACATCCAACGTTTGCCTGAAATTGCTTCAAGCGCAACCTTCTTCACTGCTCCAATTGCGTCAATTGTCGAGCGGGCTTTGCAAAAGCCAAACTGTTGGGTGGAAAGATCTCCAGCGTCTATGATTGACGCCTCCAACCTGTTGCCTATAAGCCTTTCAAGAATTTTGCCAGCAGAGTCAAGCATGCATAGAGGACGGTAAGTCGATGGATCCTCTGAGGAGCAGGTATTCTTCGGGATCAGCACCAGCCTTTGCCACTTCCATCTTGTTGGGAAGATACCTTCCTTAAGACAAGAGTTATACAGGTCTATGAACACCTCCGTCTTCTGCTCTACCGCGATTTTGAGCACCTTATTTGGGACACTATCAGGTCCAGGCGCTTTTTTGTCATCGAGTTCTTTAGCTGTTTTTAGGAGCTGATCAGTGGTCACAAGCGTAATGTTTTGCAGTTCTTTATCATTTCCTGCGCTTATTTCTGGCGTGTCAGGTTGTTCTGGAAATAGAGTGTGGACTATACACGAAGGAGTTGGTTGTCTAAACGCATTAAGTTTCTTCAAGACGAACTTGTACGCAAAGTCCCAGGGCTGTTGGTCCGTATGGTCGCTGATTTGATTAAAGAACCGGGATTTGCTCTTTTTAGGTTCTAGCGGCCTTGTAACGCAATTGGTTCGGTAGAAATTCTTCTCTACCTCTCGAGCGATAATATGTACGCCTTGCTCTGATACAGCGCCTTCGAAGAATGAATATGTCGTCGGTCCACCAGTAAATTGGAACTCGATGATTGTTTCCACTACCTCTTCTAACCATTGCGGCATCGCATGCATCTTCTCTATGTGCCATCACCTGTAAAGCTTTTTCTGTGGCAGAGCCAGATGCAGACATGTCTGATAGCCAGATGCAGATATGTCTGATAGCATGTCATCATATATCGAACTATCTGCGAAGGACTTGTATCTTGCGTGCTGTTATGTAGCGCTACAATATATTCTTCGAAGCGTGTGCACTCGGTTACTACATGTCTTGCATTATCGGATTTGTTGTTGCAGTATAGGCACAATACGCTAACCACGTGCCTGTATTTATGCAGGTACTCTCGGAAACAGCCATGGCCGGAGAGCCATTGCGTCGTATGGTGGTTTATTTCACCGTGCCGCCTAGCAGTCCATGCTCTAATGCTAGGGATCAGTTCATATGTCCATCTTCCTCTTGTTGACCGTTCTTATCGTTCTTGCCACTCTTTTATGCTCGCGGATCCCTGCTATTTCTCTTCTGGTTGTTGCTTTCCGTAGAGCTGCTGCTTCTTTTGCTGCAATTTCAACCGGCATTCTTCCAGCAATAACGTTGACAGCGTGATCAGATACTGTTCGGAAGGCTCTACATACTCTAAGCGAGGTCAGTCTGTGCGCTGTGTTAGCTTCTCTCATATAGGACCTCTGGGCTGTTGCTGCTGCTCACACTGGTGCTGCGTACATTAAGATTGATGTGCTGACCATTGCCAGCAAATTCCTGCTTTGTTGTTTGGGGCCTCCGGCGTTTGACATGAGTCTAGATGAGGCTCCACTCACTTTCGCTGCCTTTCCACCAGCATAGTGTAGGTGGTCTCTAAAATTTAAGCGGTGATCTAGTAAGACGCCGAGATACTTTATGTGTGGGCTGGGAGTTATCACGTGCCCTCCCACTCGTATTTCCAGTCTCTCTATTTTTCTGCGGCTACTTATTAGTACTGCTTTGGTCTTGTGGTCGGCCAGTTCTAACCCAGTACGCTCTAGCCAGGTCTTTACGTCCGCAATTGTCTTGCTGCATTTGCTAGCAGTAGTTTCTAGCCTCTTTGCCACCACGATTATGGCTATATCATCCGCGTATCCTATTATGTCTACGCCAGTCTGTTTTTGAATTTTCAGAACCCCATCATACAATAGGGGCCCTATCCTTGGGGTACTCCTCCTGTGACCGCGTATTGTTTTGCACCTTCGCTAGTGTCGTATACTAATGTCCTATTTTCGAAGTAGCTAGCCACAGCTCGGAGCAGATAGTCTGGGACTTCTAGTTCGCATAGTGCCTTAGTTATTTGGTTTCAGTCGGCGGATTTAAACGCTGTGTGTGTGTGCGTGTGTGTTTTTAATTTTTCGTACAGGAAGCATCGAAAGCCTATGGTAGGGTGAGATTTTGATTCACTAAATCTGCACGCTGTCAAGACAGCTTGCCCTCCTGGGACACCGTTACAGTTCTACAGTTCAGTAAATGTCTCCGTCCTGTCTTGGTTGTCAACTCCACCAGGTTAGCAAATTAGTTGCGCCTGCCTGTCCAAAGCTAATATAAAGGAGTATGCTTGTTTGTAGGATACATCCTGCAAACGTAAAAACTGAAGAGGTCGGGGTGGCACCCATCTTGGTAGCAGGTCATAGTCGGTATATCGATATGAAACAAGCCTGCGAAAGTATAGCAATTCACCTTAAAACTTGTTAGTATGGGGACAGTCTTACCCGTCAAATGGGGTATATCCTATCTATCCACAGCACTAAGACCTTAAATCGTCCAGTAACAATTTGGATGTTGAGTGTTTTGGCATGCGTGCTTTACATATTGACGCTCGGGCTTTCCTTAGGGGCTTGTTCGTCGACGTTTGACTTAGTCCCTCAAAATGGTACGGCGGTCACTGAGGTGAGTGACGAAATGGTTGCTTAAACTTGAGTTCTCATACAGAGCACGGCAGTCCCTGAGAGCAAGGCTAATAGTATGTTGAGATCCTTAGATCATCCGTACTGCCAGAGTAAGAGTGGCAACAAAAGGTCCTCCTCTGTAGGTACCAGTCATGTATAATAGTTTGCAACTGAGCCGGCAGCTGTGAGGTGTTGGCCCTTTCAGTGCTCATTGAGCACGGTCACGCATAAGAATACACTTCTTCGTAATTGCATTAGTTAATTTTTGGTCTCTTTGCGGGGATGTTGCGGATCCTCATTGACGGAATCGAGTTGCTCAGATGACTGTCGTGGGCTGGCCCTTCGGGGAGACTCGTACTGGTTGTGGTTGTGTCAATGCTACACAGGTCTACATTGACCGGCGGGGTCGCGCAGTGTTACGACCGGGCTGGCATATCTGTCTTAATATGCAAGAGATTGGATGGGTCTCGTCGTCACCAGTAGATGGATTGTAAGTACGTCACTACTGAAAAATAAACTGGTACTGCTATTACGGACAGTATGTAATTTATTGCATAATGCTCCTAATCAGCAGGGCACTGGGTGATGCTTTGTGTTTGTGAAACGGCTTCCATGTTCGTGTTCCTACACCGGATGTCCCGTATGTTTTACTGGATAAAGCATAAACTGGTCCGTGTTGTAGTACAACACATAAGTTCTGGTTGTCTGTTTCATGAAGTATTGCCATAGGTCTGGAGACCCAATTACTTAAGCCTTGCGGCAGGTGTACTTGTTATACCAGATTCTGTCTGACTTGGTTGTCACCTCTGTGAAGATATTCAACAGGGGAACCGGGATAGAGCGTCAGTGTAGACTGATTAGGCGATTGTTGTCATTCTTGCGCAGACACGTTTTCACGGCCAGCCTGCTCGAGCCTTCTCAGGGACTGCATAACTTCTTTGCGAAATTGCAGACAGCACTCCAGTTTCGTTGCGAATGACACATCGTTGCTATGAGGTTGTTAGCCGACAATTGTACACCCGTTATTTCTCAAGCTCTGCACGTTCTGCCATAAATCGACGACAAACAAAACTTACATTCTTAGCGTCTTCGGGTATGCCTGAGCATTCTGGGCATCAACGACCAGTGTTTGCGTGACAGCCAATCATGTATATTCGGTATTAGTTGGTACGTCCATCTACCGTTGTAAGCTCGGTCCCAGCGTGATTGCCATTCTTCCATGGTACGAGCGTGTTCCCGCTGCCTTTCTTCATTTGTGGGCTTGATCCCTTCTTGGGCATACAGTCGTCTCATCTCCAGTGCGCGAATATGAACTGGCATCTTGCCAGCGATGACACCAATGGCTACGTCTGAGACAGTTCTGTAGGCACATGCTACTCTCAATGCGCTGAGTCTGTTGACCCTTCTCAGTGGTTCGATAGCCGTGCATTTTGCACCTAACCAGATCGGTGCCGCATAGAGTGACACCGAATCTATCACCGTTGACAGAAGAAGTGTTCTTTCTCCTTGAGCGCCTCCAATATTTGGTAGGATACGCATTAGTGCGCTGTTTATGCCTCTCACCTTGTCTGCTGCTGCCAGTAGATGCTGTTGAAGCTCAGGCGCTGGTCTATGAGTACCCCTAGATATTTTATGTGGCGCTGTGACATTATGTCATGACCACTGACGTTGACAACTAACTGTTCTCGCTGCTTTTTCGGGGTGACTAGGACCAGTTCTGTTTTCTGAGCTGCTAGTTCTAGGCCAGCATTTTGGAGCCAGTGTCTTAGCAGGCAATTGCATCGTTGGAGACAAGTGAAAGCTCATCGGTGCGCTTAGCAACTGCTACTAATGCAATGTAGCACAGTGTAACGAGCCCATATAGCGAGTGGCCAAAAATAGAAGGAAATGCCCTAGAATCATGAAATTTGTGAAGATGAGTTTTATGATAATAGCATCATTTAAAAAAAAATTTGGGCATATTGAAGCAATGGCACGCCTACCTCCCATATAACCGAAATCGGTAATCTGGAATAGATCCCCAAGAAATTACCCTAGATAAATAAAATTTGGTACACATAGTTCTTTTGAATCTGTTAATAGCTGGTGTGAAAATGACCCAAATCGGCCGATCAATACGCCCACCTCCCATGTAATCGAAATTGGTAATCCGGTATATTTACATACTTTTTTTGTAGTTATAAATAGGTGGTGTGAAAATAAACCAAATCGGCTAACTAATACGCCTTACTTTTATACTTTTTTTTCTATATATTGAAAAAAAAATTTTATTGAATTATGACCGCACTCGTTACATTGTGTGTCGTCAGCATAGCCAATCAGCTTTGTTCCGATTGGCACCGCAATCCTGAAAATTTCAGCGTACATTGCATTCCACAGTGTCGGCCCAGAACGGACCCTAGTGGGACGCCACCTGTAACCTTGTGTTGGGATGGATCTTGTTCTGTGTCATAAAACAACATTCTCTCCCGAAAGTAGTCACGAATGGTTCGAATCAGGTAGTTTGGTACATTGTAACCAGTTAGCGCATTTATTATTTGCAATTTGTATAACTCAGCTGATGTCATCGACAGTTGAGCGGGAGCGTCTGAAACCATACAGATATGGCGATAGGCCTGGGTCTCCTTCCAGATTTGCCTGTAGTCTATCACACACTATTCCCTCTAGGACTTTGCCCGCCGAGTCCAGCATGCATAGCGGCCTATACGATGAAGGTTGATCCAGCTGCTTACCAGGTTTTAGTAGTAATACTAGTCACTGCTTCTTCCATGCTGTCGGAAAAGTTCCCTCCTTAAAGCACTTGTTGTATACGTGTACGAAAATCTCTGGCCTAGCACGAACTGCTGCCTTAAACGCTTTGTTCGGAATTCCGTCCATCCCAGGAGCCTTGTATTCGTTTAATCTCGAGACAGCTGCAAGCACTTCTTCCGTTTTCACTTCGGGAAATTCAGCTGCAGGCTGATTATCATGTCCGATGTGGCGTATTTCGCCTTGCATTGGAAAGAGTGCTAGCATCCTTTTTAAAAAGATAGGGCATGTAGGCTGAGGTGCCCTCGGTCTCTTTACCTTTCGCATCCCCATGCGGTATGCTGACCCCCAAAGGTCGTCGTTCGCACTGTCACGAAGTTCGATAAAGGTGCGGTGTTTATTTGCCGCTACTTCATTTTTAAAAGCTGCTTTGTCGGCGCAGTATATAACGTGTCTTTCGGCAAAATCGTCCCTTCCGCGGGCTTCTGCATGCGTTGCATGCGGCTCTGAGCTCTGCGATTTCGCCCTTCCACCAGTAAGCCAGCTTTCTGCTTGGTAGTTGTCACCCGTCGTGGCATTGCAGCATCAGACGCCGTTTCCAGGCATTTCATGACTTCTTCTGCCATGTTTATAGCTATGCCAACTGGTGCTTGTGTGTTGGTCCTAACTAGGTGGAAGGATTCAGTGTCCATCTTCTTAACTGACCATATTTTACTTTGAAGCTTTTTGGGCTTATTGCACGAGTTATTCATCCGGGTCTCGATGATGACTGTCGTGAATCGGAAACGTGTGAGTTCCGGGGGTGTTGAATAACGTGAGACCCATATCGCCCATTTTGTCCTACACGAGTTGTCCTCTTACGCCTGTCTTTTTGCTGCCCCATTCAAGTGACCATGCATTGAAGTCTCCCGCTAAAATAATAGGTCACTTTTCTGACGTTTCCAGCTCCAAATATGTTAGCATTTGCTTAAAGTCGCTAAGGCTCATGCTGGGTGGTGCATAGCAGCTAAACACATAGATACCACTGACGTACATCCAAGTGAAACCAACTTTTGCTGGTATCATTGCCGCTCTAATGAGAGAGTCTCCCATCACACTGATTGCCGCCTTTCCTGAAGAGTCGGTTACCTAGTTGTGGCCATTTTCCTGTTTGTATGGTTCCGCTATCAATGCAACATCCGCTTTCACCTCGTATGCGCTCTGCCAGAGCAAGTCGTGCGCCACCGAGAAGTGATTCAGGTTTAGTTGGATAATTCTCATTTTTGCCGCATTTTCACATGATGCTGCCATGTGACCATCCTCTCCACAGCGTCTTTACATTTTCGTGCGGTCCGGTTGCCTACAGTTAACCGCTTTATGGCAATACTCCCAACACTTGAAGCAAGTTCGGGGCTTGCTTGACTCCAATACACGGCACCTAGTCCACCCGACCTGGAAGAACCTTGCCCTTAGCGCCTTTTTTGTGTCTTGTGCTTAGTTGTGTTTAGTTTTAATTTCTGTCTATTTTGCCGCTCTCTCGATGTTGATTTTTGGAGCAGCTAGACCTTCGTTTCTTGTTTCTGCCTTATAAGCTGCAGCTGTCGCCTTTTTGCGTTTCTTTTTCCGTTTCCTTGTCAGTTTTACTGTCGACGGATCGGAGTTTGAACTTTTCGGCAGTTCCTTGTTTGCTGCGGTTGGAGGATCCTTTATGTCCGGAGCCTTCTTCGCACCTATTCCTCTCCTTATTTTTGTGGGCGAAGTTGCTGTGTCCGCCAGTGGTGCCTTTGATGCCGTTATTGCTTTGGACGCTACCATGGCATATGTATTTTTATTCACCTCTGCATTACGCTTATTTTCCATTATGATCTGGACCTCTGTGACCCATCTCTTGATGCCACATGCAGCGTCTTTGATGGCGCGCTCGGTGTTCGGCCTTTTCTCCGTATGGACCAGTTGCTTTTAAATGCCCTTTTCGAGTTCAACCACTGCACTCTCCAACGTGATCGTTTTCAATGCCGCTGTGTGTACTCGACGAGCGTAGCGTTGTTGTCGTGCTCGCTGGCGGGGGACTGGACGTCGGTAGAGTTGAGAGATCTACCAGGGCAGATTCAATCAGGATCCTCGAAAGTAGCTTTGGTTGGCCGGTTTTATTTTCCTCTATGGTGTCATCTGCCTTTTCAACTCCCGCTGTCTGTGCCTCTAAGTGTATGCTGCCTTGACTAGTCTTATGCTCTTCGTTATGCATAATTGCTCGCTCCTGTGTTGGAGTGCTTTGCATCGGTTTCTTGGCCATTGGTGGCGATTATTGTGGATTACGCTGCTTTCCTCTCATTCTTTTGGAGCTAGCTCCTACCGTGTGGGCCACTTCTGTACCGGTTTGTGTCTCTGCGTTCAGTACTGATCTTCCGACTTCTGTGCTTCTAGGGAAACGTTGGGACCGGTCTTTGCATTCCACCTGCTGCAGAGCTGTTGTTCATCGTTTGATGAATGCTGTGTCCCGGAAGGGCCATCATTGTGACGAGTTCCTGTATTTTTGCCGTGAGCTTATCACTAACCGTAACTTCCTGCGAATTGTTTCTCGTCAGGAAGGTAGGTGGTGAGGATTGTGGCCGTTTTGACCTACTCGTTTGACCTACCATCCTTTTCCTGAGGAGTGCGTGCGACCTTTGGGGTTGCCTTGAATCGGTCCTTAGTTCCCCAGTAATGCCAGAAATTCTTCGGTGTATTATTTTTTGTAGCTATATCTTCTGCAGCAGGCAAGTGTTCCACCACTACAGCATTGTGGTCATTGGATGATGACGACTGGGAGCGCACTTGCTCACACCCTAAAGCCGCCGGTACTGGGGATCCGACTCCCTGCGCCGTAAGGTTGTTTCTTAAGGAACCTTTCATGCTGGTACTGTTTTTCTGGGCCTCTTTCCTATAGCATTTTATGCCTTCTGCCAGGCTGGTTTAGGGTGTCCTTACCATTAAGAACTGCTACCTCTGTAAGGTCAGACGCAGACCAAGAAGCCGCCCAATCTGGGACAGACGCTCTTGGGTTTGATGGTACTGTTTGGTCCGCGGGTGGTATTTAATTTCCCAACTACCCTGCATTCTACTGCCGAGCTATCCGCCACCCTAGGGACGCACACTGTAGGGATGTATAGCGCCCCTCACAGTGTGTGTATTTGTGTGTGTGTTAAGAGTAGTAGTCCGATCCTACACATTGCAACTCAACACACAATGCTTTTTGTATATCTATATACAGTGTTTAACATGGGCGTGTAGAGTTGCCATGAGTAGGAGTAGGATCGGACCTCTACCTGTATGTATACTAGGCATTAGGCAGACATTCCATATTTTACTAGACTGCTTTAGTTCGTACTTTAATTCGTTAAGCAAGAAATTAATGTTGCATGTTATAAGATGTCTGATACAATTATTGAAAGAATATGCAAATTCATTTTGACCTATTTTAGTTGTGGAAGAGAATTTTTCAGTAATTTGAAAAATATTTATCTCAATACATTTATTTAGTATAAATTGAATTATCCAATTGTAACAAATAAAGGTACACGAAAAAACTTTCGAAATCTTTGCATGCCAAAAACCCCCGAGTACGAGGTTTCAGGCCTATCAACTAGGTTTTTAAATTATGGCCGCAAAGTATAGCCTTCGGCTAACAAAATGGGTCTGCTAGTCTATTATAAAGGGTGGTTAAATTTTAAGGGCCGATGCTGAATGTGAACCACACCTAAACATCCAACTTTTTTCTGCATTTCATTTGACATTTCTCAATTTCAGACTTACTCAATTTGAACCATCGAAAGATCCACAATCGAGTAACGCGTTAAAGTTATTCCGGCTTATTATAAAATGGGCGTTCAAATCAAAATGCATATCGTGCACTTCGTGATTTTTTCGGTCAATTTAATCGTCCAAATGTGCGTACAATCGGGAAAATCGTGCAAAATTTGAGCAAACCGGGTTTGTAGGAGATGTGAAAACACCATTGTATGCTCGTACAGCTCGTATTGCAGAAAATATTGCTGCTGTTCGCGATAGTGTGGCTGAAGAGCCGTCCACCTCAACTCGTCGTCGTGCCCAACAATTGCACTTCTCACGCTCGTCGTTGATGAATATTATGCATAAAGACTTGCATTTACACGCTAACAAGGTGCAATTGACTCAAGAACTAAAGCCTCTTGACCATTTCAAGCGTCGTCAATAGTCAGAATGGTGGCAAGAAATGGCAACAGTGGATGAGCAATTTTCGAAAAAAATCATCTTCAGTGATGAGGCACATTTTCACCTCAGTGGATTCGTCAATGAGCAGAATTGCCGCATTTGGGCGAATGATAATCCAATAATGATTGTCGAAAAACCAATGCACCCACATAGAGTGACTTTTTGGTGCGGTTTATGGGCTGGCGGCATCATTGGGCCGTATTTTTTTTTTAAATGAGGCCGGTCAGGCAGTTACTGTGAATGGTGTTCGCTATCGTGAGATGATAGCGAACTTTTTATGGCCCGAATTGGAAGATATGTATGTGGACGATATGTGGTTTCAACAGAACGGTGCCACTTGCCACACAGCTAACGAAACAATGGCTCTTTTGCGCGACAAATTCAATGGTCGTGTTATCTCACGTGGTGGGGATGTCAATTGGCCGCCAAGATCATGTGGTTTGACACCGTTGGACTTCTTTCTTTGGGGTTATTTGAAAGAAAAGGTGTACGTCGATAAGCCAGCAACAATTCAAGAGCTATAGGATGAGATAATTCGGCACATTAACGGCATAGAACCTCACGTATGCCTCAACGTCATCGAAAATTTGCACCATCGGATGGAGGTGAGCCGCCAAGGTCGCGGCGGCCATATGACCGATATTTTGTTCCATACATAACTAAATCATACCAATATTATGATAATAAAAAGAAATGGCAATAATTTCCTAAATAATTAGTGTTGTATGCAAAATCAACATCGGCCCTTCAAATTTTACAACCCTTTATCTGTGGTTAACCACCCCAGTCTGTACATGAAATATTTGTTTGAAATTCGTTTTGCGTTGGACATTTTGAATGACGACATTTTGAATTGTCTGTCTGTCTGTTAAAGCATCACGCGAAAACCACTGGATGGATTTAAAAAAAACTTGATATCTAAGTTCCTTATATCCCCGGTCAACATATATTCTACTTTTTATCTAGTAAAAAAGGTTGGACCCGGTAGGTGGCACTGCGATCGGGTTCCAGGCATTTATTTTATAGTTTATCTCCCAAACCGTTCATCCGATTTGCATGAAAATTTGTGTGTATAGGTTTCCGGATACATTGAGTTTTTATGACATATCTACTCTGTTCTATCTTGAACACCATAGGGCGCCGTTGTACAAAAATTTTAAAAAACAATGAAAAACTTCTAAACCGTTTATCCGAATAAATGTATATATTATGCATATAAACATATATAAACATATATATATATATACACATGGGCGTAGCGAGGGTAGGGCAGTTCCTCCCTGATATGAATGTATATATACAAGTTTATATTATACATAACTAAATACAATATATAAGCATATATACATATATATGGGTGTAGCGAGGGAAGGGCAGTTGTAAACACATGTATATATAATACATAACTATATATATTAATTTAATTATTAAATAAACAATTAAATAAACAAGACAATTTCAATTTTTTAACTACGTTTACATTTTGATAATTCTTGATTTCTCACATCTTTCTCATAGCTTTGAGATTTTATATGAGTTGTCAACTTCGTGTTGACATTCGTGGCAGTACGCTCTAATCTAGCGAGTTTACTTGCATTAATTCTACCATGCTTTTAACTATATTTTATTTTCTAAGCTCTCGCTCTCTTGCTCTTACTATATATATATACATGTTTGCAAGCTCACGCACCAAGCAACAAAAACAAAATTCAACGAAAAAACAAAAAGGAGAGCGGTTGCTTCAAGGCCAGCGTTATAAGCAACTAAACTCCAGCACCAGCAGCAAATATTCGCTTTTTTCTTTTGCCATTCTGCACAATGCAAAACTGCGCACACTTTTTAATCTCTACTTCTTTACATATTTCTTTCACCAGCACACTTTTCTATGACTATATATATGATTTAATTTTATATATTTACTACCACTAGCTTTATTTTAATGGACTGTATTAATTACCTGCTGCTGCAAAAGTCATTCATTCAATTCATTCAATTCATCAAAAATTGATCAGACTATTTGCAATTTCTTCCAACACTGACGCCAAAAAATTTTGTATACCCACATTAATAGCAGCAAACACAAAAAAAAAAAACATCAAGACCTTTTCTCTCGTTCGTTCACAAAAATTAAACTAAACTAAAAATAATTACTGAGAAAGAAATCAAACATTATTCGTAGAGTGGCGACGATCACCCCTGTGGGAACAATGTGAACACATCGTCCCTGTACGAAACACTATTTGAGGTTTGGTATTGTCTGCAGGAAGGTGACGGCCCATCAGAAAAATTAATTCAATTGAAAAAACTTTTTGTGTCAGGTGGGATTCGAACCAGGGTTCTCTGGCGTATACGCCACACACCCACTACCCACTGCGCCACGACCGCCGGATTACAGAAAAAACACAACATTATGAATCCGTATAAGAGTTTGAATCTAATTCTGCAAAGTTGGATATGACAAGGAATGGTGATAGTTTTCTTTTTCAACCTTCAACAAATTTCATATTAAATAGTTCGAAAACAAATTAAAAGTTAAAAAACCATGAAGTCCAAACCAACACTCAAATTCATAGGCCTCCACATAAAACTGCAAAGTTTTCTCGGCCATTTTTGATTCTGCTTTTGTCCCGATAACTAATTTGTTAAAATTGTGAAATAAATTTTTAAAAAGTTTCTTGTATGATTGAAAATCGTATATACACCTATATATATATATATATACCTATATATATAAGGTTTGTTTCATAAATATAACGCCACTGCGAAATTTAAAATATTTTTGTAACGGCCAGCTTAAAAAATAGATAATGTTTTGCGAAGTTGATCATCTATGCACAACAACAATAGTGAGCAAAAGTGAACTCTTTTCTAATAACGGTACACTGTTTATTGCTTAATATCACTTTTGATGCTGTCTCATATTTACAACGCGACTTGAAGACATCTTCCGGTGTTGTAACCTCGTCAAGATCCTTGATCTCGACCTGTGTTTCTTCCTCGAGAAACCTCTCAGGCCGTGAAAGTCCTCGTTTCGGCTTGGCCATTGAAAACCATATAAAATTCTTTCTTCAGCTCCTGGGTTGACTGGGGGTTGTGCGCTTAAGCTGGATAAGTACTTCACCTTTTTCAGTGCGCCTTACTCTCGAGACGTATTCGCCGAACTTTTCAAGCGATTTTTCCTGTTTCATCCGCATGACGATATTGCTATATGAAAGCTTACCTGCTTTTGCTACAACGATTGCGTCAGGTCTAGAAAGCTTCATTCGCTTTGACGGAGTTTTTGGCAGAGGAGACGAATCAGCCACTTCGCTATAGGATGGCTTTAGAGCAGACTCTTGGACAGCAAGCTGCTGCAGTCGAGTCTTTTTTGGTGGAGGTTTCCGCGAGTCACTGCTGCACTCGCTTGCTCTTTTCGGAGTAGCCTTGGAGTCATGCGCAAAATTGGGTCCGTCTGAGAGTTGTTATGGACTTGTGAAGCACTCGCGTTGACCTTTTTCTTGTTCGCGTTATCGGCGAACAACTCGATTGAGAGGTCTTCGCAGGCCAGATTTGCCAGTCTTATAATCTTCTGGATCTCATTGTGGACGTTCGATTTGGTTTTGATGAACTCTGCCAGACCTTGTATCAGTGCCTTCACTTTGACCAGCTTTTTGATGACAGGGTCATCTACACTGACGCTTGCTGCTGCTTCAGGGGTTGCCTTGATGACAGACTCTCTATGCTGCAGCTTTGTTCCTTTGGGTGTGCCTTTAATTGGCGATCGGTGAACCTTTGAGCTAATTTTAAATGGGTTCTCGGTTGTAGTGTTGCTGCTCGTAGCTTTAACTTGTGCAGCGGCCGAGTGCGCCACCGCTGCAGCAGTTTTTGGGGCAGAAATGTTGTTTGAGGCCTCCAGAATCCTTGTCTAGACCGTGGGATTGCCCACGGGTGGAGTAGTTGCGTTATTACACGACATTCCTGGTAAATGGTTTATTTTCGGGGTGACCTTCCCTCATCCGTTTATACCTACAGACAGGTGTGAATACTGCCGACCGCTACGGTACAGACGCAGACCAGTGAGCCGCCCACTATGGGTCAAACGCTTCTGGGTTTTTTGGGTTTCGCACCTCTCATCCGCCACCATGCTGCCGGTTGGTAGCACAGCGCCAAGGTGCCATCACGGGAAGGTTCTTGCCATCAGGCAAGCATGCTAGCACACAAATATTTATGTGGTAGCATGAGAGTAGACTTGGAGTTTAACTGTGAATATCGAGCTGGCTCCGCCAGGTTGAAGCAAACAGACTCTTTCACCTCACAGTGTCCACCCCCTTGACACCCTTCTCCCCTTATATGCATATGTATATACATGTATATATTATCCATATATACATACATACGCATATATACATATATCATCATGCGGATGAAACAGGAAAAATCGCTTGAAAAGTTCGGCGAAAACGTTTCGAGAGTAAGGCGCACTGAAAAAGGTGAAGTACTTATCCAGCTTAAGCGCGCAACGACCCAGTCAACCCAGGAGCTGAAGAAAGAATTTGATATGGTTTTCAATTACCAAGCCGAAACGAGGACTCTCACGGAAGAAACACAGGTCGAGATCAAGGATCTTGACGAGGTTACAACACCGGTAGATGTCTGCAGCGCAGTCCAAAAGCAGCTCGGCGACTTAAAGGTGGCAAGAGTGAAATCACTCCGTAAAGCCTATGCTGGCATGCAAACAGCAGTCATAAGCCTTCCAGCACTGCAGGCGAGGAAGCTGATAGAGACTGGCAAGCTCAGAGCTGGCTGGGTCATTTTCAGAGTCCGCGAAAAAGTTACTCCAACCAGATGCTTTAAGTGTCTCGACTTTGGACACACGGCGAAATCTTGCAAGAGCACAGACCGAAGTAAGTGCTGTATGAAATGCGGCAAAGAGGGCCACAAAGCAAAAGAGTGTTCTGCAGAAGCAAGCTGTTTCTTGTGCTTAGACAGAAAATGCTCGGAAACAAATCACCGTGCCGGAAGCTGGAAACGTTCGTCCTTTTCAGGAGCTAGCAAACCTAGGAAATGATGAGGTTCTTACAGTTGAATCTAAGCAACTGTCGCGCAGCGCAAGATCTTTTAGCGCAAACCGTTCGAGATCTAAGCACTGATGTAGCTATCTTGAGTGAGCCTTATAACGCGAAAGCACCAGGAGTCTGAGCATCAGACATTTCTGGAAGAGCCGCCATATGGTCCTGCGGAAGACATCCTTCCCAAATGAGACAGCATACACGTGCAAACGGTTTTGTTCGTGTAGAAGTTATGGGCACACATATTGTAAGCCGCTACCTTGCACAAAGTCTATCCATAGAAGAGTTTGCTGTTACTGTCGACGCAATAGTTGACGATGTTAGAGGAATCAGTCCAGTTGTTGTTGCTGGTGACTTCAACGCGTGGGCCGTAGACTGGGGAAGCCAGAGAACGAATCAAATAGGGCTCATTATTCTGGGGGCATTTGCTTCGTTAGAGGTTGTGCTTTTAAACACGGGAACGCAGTGTACATTCTCCAACGCGAATGGCAGCTCAGTAATTGACCTGACATTTGCCAGTTGTGATCTGAGCACGCAAGTACAGTGGCAAGTAAGCGACGTCTACACGCATAGCGATCACCAAGCAATCGTGTACACGTTGGAAAGGCAAACCAACCGACGGAGCAGAGGCCCTCATAGCGAGCCATCATACAAGGTCGAAACGCTTGATGAAGGTATCCTCACAGCAATGATGGCTGACATACACCTCACTGGTTCAGCACAGAATATGGCTAGACAAGCAACAGAGCAGCTGAAAAGATCTTGCGACGCAGCGATGATGTTGCGAAGACCAAGTAAGCACCACCACGAGCCTGTGTACTGGTGGACCGCCGAAATCGCCGATGCACGCAGCCAATGCCACCAAGCCAGAAGAAGTTACTACCGCGCCAGAGGGACCGACAGGTTCGAAGAACTGCGCGAGGTCTATAGAGAGCACAGGAAGCTGCTCAAGCACAAGATTCGTTCGAGGAAGCGCGAGTGCTTCTTGCAGTTATGCGACGAAGCGGACGTAACCCCATGGGGTACCGCCAATAGACTGGTAATGAAAAAGATGAAGTCATTCGGACGACCACCACCCACGTGCCCTCACATACTTAGCCGCATTGTAAGTGTGCTCTTCCCTCAGCAACCACCGATGCAGCCCGTCATTAATCATGGCGACGTGCAAGTCATTTCCATGGTAACCGCAAAAGAGGTAATGAAAATCTCCAATGCTGTTCATAGCGAGAAGGCCCCAGGGCCAGATAAAATCCCGAACCGTGCGCTAAAAATGGCCATCGCAGCCCAAACACAAGCCTTCGTACAGCTGTATAACGCTTGTCTCACAGAGGGCATATTTCCCGCTCAATGGAAGACGCAAAAGCTTGTGCTAATACCAAAAGGTAGCGGCTCTTTGGAGGATCCCTCAGCCTACCGACCTATATGCTTGCTCGACACGATAGGCAAAATCTTCGAGAAATTGCTGTACAACCGCCTCGAAGAAGCAATAAAATCCAGAGGAGGACTCTCGAGCCAACAGTTTGATTTCCGAAAGAGTCACTCTACGTCCGATGCCATAAAACTGGTTACAAGCATAGCAAGTAAAGCTATTGAAGGCACTAGCTGGAAGAAGGGGGCAAAGCACTATTGCCTGGTGGCAACGCTGGATGTGCGAAATGCCTTTAATTCCGCAAACTGGGATACGATAATGAAAGAGCTCGCAATATTAGAAATTCCACGCTACCTCTCTAAGATATTATCGAACTTCTTCGATGGTAGAATACAACGCTATGCAACAGACGAGGGAATAATGGTGTATAACGTCTCCGGTGGTGTTCCACAGGGGTCAGTCCTAGGGCCCCTGCTGTGGAACGTTATGTATGACGACGTCCTTAGACTCGCAGTTCCCACAGGCGTTAAGATCGTCGGCTTTGCGGACGACCTAGCGGTTGTGGCCACTGCAAAACATCTTGAAGAAGTCGAGGCACTCAGTAGTGTGGTGATCGGCATTATTTATAACTGGCTTATGTCAGTAGGTCTTTGTCTAGCCGAACATAAAACCGAAGCGGTGCTCATAAGCAGCCGCAAAAAGATGGAAGTTGCAAGCATTAATGTTAAAGGGACGCTGGTGCAATCAAAGGAATGCATTAAATACCTTGGCGTGATGATTGACTCCCGATTAACATTTAAACAGCATCTCCAGTATGCCCATAAAAAAGCATCCAACGCATGCATGTCTTTATCGAGAATGATGCCGAATACGAGAGGCCCCAAACAGGCGCGCAGGATACTACTCCTTAATGTAGTACGATCCATCGTGATGTATGGGTCAACGGTGTGGGCCACAGCAATGAGAACGAAGTCATACCGACGTGGTGTTGAATCAGTGCATAGACTTGGCGCACTCAGGGTATGCTGTGCCTTCAGAACAGTTTCCGAGGATGCAGCATTAGTCCTTGCAAGCTCGATACCTATCGACCTTCTAGTAGAGGAAACGCTGTTCGAAGCCAATAGCGAAAGCCCAACAGTTCGCTAAAGACTCGCACGGGAGAGAAGCTTGCTAAAGTGGCAGGATCGCTGGGATAGCTCAGTTAAGAGTCGATGGACTCATCAGCTCATCCCTAACATTACCGCTTGGTTTGGTAGAACTCACGGCTCCATGAACTTCTACATTACGCAGATTTTAAGCGGGCACGGTTGCTTCAGGTCATATCTGCACAAATACAAGCACGTAGCAGATCCCTATTGTACCCATTGCGAGGTACCCACGCG
This sequence comes from Coremacera marginata, assembly GCA_914767935.1. NCBI lineage: Eukaryota > Metazoa > Arthropoda > Insecta > Diptera > Sciomyzidae > Coremacera > Coremacera marginata. The sequence goes on along the minus strand of OU612044.1, from coordinate 110,460,482 downwards.
GCCCATGTCCTCTTCGAGTGCCCCAAGTTCCAAAATGCCAGACTTGAGGCTTCGGTCAGTCTCGGCGAAACGGTAACTGATCAAAACTTGGTTACCCTTATGCTGAGAAATAAGGCTAACTGGTCAGTGGTTAGCACCCTAGCACGATTGATTATCGACGAACTGCGAAGAGTTGAGCGTTTGCGAAATAGATAAGGTAGAGTTTATATACAAGCCCATGACCAAATCTTTTAGAATACGGACACAAGTCCAACAGTTTCCAGCTTAGTGCTGTTCCCATGCTCCGTGAAGTCATGCTTTGCTGTGGTCCCACGGGGCTTATACAAGGACGAAGATTCAATGCGGAGGTTAGGTTTAGTGCGTAAGAATCGCACACTCCCACCTGCACGGTGGCGCCTTTTGAAGGTTCCCCCTTCGCGAATAAAATAAAAAAAAAATAAAAAAAAACACATATATACATACACATGGGCGTTACGAGGGTAGGCCAGATGAAATGTTTATGTATATGCATGTATATATTATACATAGTTGGGGTGTTCAGTTTTCCCCCGATATGTATAACTATAAACATGTATATATTATACATATATAAATATATATACATATACATAGTGGAGTAGTGACGGTAGGGAAGATGTCCTCCCTGATATATATGTGTATATGTGTAAAGAAGTTTTATTTCAGCCGTGTGGTCTAAAGCACACTCTTATTTTTTTTATGTGCTTCCTTGAGCACCAGAGGGCGCTGTAGCACAAATCTCTTAAAAAATGGTAAAACTCTATAAAATCGCTCATCTGACTCGGATGAACATTTTGAGTATAGGGATTTTTAGTATTGAATGAGATTTGGCGTTTTTTTTTTCTTCAAAAACCAGAGGGCGCTATTGTACAAATACTGCAAGAAAAGCTCCAGGCAACTTGTGGCGGAACCATCAGTGATGCCATCCCCACTCTGCAGCTCTTCAAGCTGCCCAGCGATTCTTTGTCGCTATTTTGTTTTATATTTCATTTTAATTTGTTTCATTTGATATGTAAGCCACACATAGTTGCCCACATTATTATTAATACGTTTTGGCTTATCACTCAAGTGATAAGCCAAGTCAAACGTTTGGCATTCTTTATAGTTGCCACTTGATGTATATTTTTTCATGAATATGAGCTGTTTACTTTAGCTCAAATGTGCTGACTATTTCGCTTACTGATGCTTTGTCATAAACGACAAACCGTCAAATGTAGCTTTGCGGGCAATCATGTTGCTGCTTGCTTGTTGTTGTTGCAGGGCCTCTGGTCCCTGCTACCATAGAAAAGATAAGTCAGTCTTCGCGCGCGAGTGTATGTGCAACTTCATACTTACTTACTTACTTAGGTGGCCGTAACAACCCGTGTCCGGATTTCGACCGACCTCATCAGCTCTCGCCAGGCGCCTCTGCTTTGCGCGCGCCGTCTCCAATCGGATACACCAAGTGCGGTTAGGGCTTCCTCAGCCTGGTCCATCCATCGGAGGCATGGTCTCCCTCGTCGTCGTTGACCAGCGACCCTCGCCTCGAGCACCTTTTTCGCTGGAGCTTCGTCGTTCATACGATGGACATGACCCAGCCAACGTAGTCGCTGCACAGTTATACGCCGAACTACGTCAATGTCATCGTAGAGCTCATACAGCTCGTGGTTCATTCGGATGCGATAGTCATCGCCGACTCGAACAGGACCGAAGATTTTGCGAAGAACTTTTCTCTCGAACACCCCCAGAGCAGCTGCGTCAGTTTACGAAACTACCTATGCTTCAGTGCTATAAAGCAGCACAGGTAGAACGATCGTCTTGTAGAGTGTTAGTTTTGTCGATCGAGAGAGGGCTCTGGAACTTAGTTGCTTACTGAGCCCGTAGTAGCACCTATTAGCAATTATTGTTCTTCGCTTTATCTCCAGGCTGATTTCGTTGTTGGAATTAATGGCGGTGCCAAGGTATACAAACTGCTTGACTACTTCAAAGTTATAGCTGCCGGATGAAACATGGGAGTCTAAACGCCGCGCTCCCTTGTTTGTAGACAGCATATACTTTGTTTTACCCTCATTTATCGTCAAACCCACTTTGGCTGATTGCTTTTCGATAGCGGCGAAAGCAGCGGTAACATCTCTTTTGGTTCTGCCAACAATATCAATATCATCAGCGTACGCAAGGAGCTGGACACCATTGTAGAAAATGGTGCCATTACGATGCACACCGGCCTTTCGATCGATCCCCTCCATGATGATGTTGAAGAGATCGCAAGACAGTGGATCGCCTTGCCTGAAACTTCTTTCGGTATTGAAGGTTTCGGAGAGGTAATTTCCTACCTTGAAGGAGCTGCGCGTGTTGCTCAACGTCATTCTGCAAAGTCTAATCGTATAGGCAATCCCTTCTCGGGCTATCGAACGCAGCTTTAAAATCGACAAAGAGATGGTGTGTGTCAATTTGATTTTGGTGGGTTTTCTCCAGGATTTGTCGTAGCGTGAAAATCTGGTCTATGGTGGACAGATTGTTGTGTCTTATTTCTTAAATATAGGGCACAGTACACTGAGGTTCCAACCGTGGGGCATGCTTTCTGCTAGCCATATTTTGCTGATGAGCTGATGCATGCTCCTTATCAATTCATAGCCGCCGGTTTTAAACAATTCAGCTGACAGGCCGTCAGCACCCGCTGCTTTATTGTTTTTGAGTCGTTGGATAGCAACTCGAACCTCTTCATGTCTAGGTGGTGATACTTCTACTCCGTCATCGTCGATTGGTGACACTGAACTGCGCTCTCCATGGGCGGCATTGGTGGAATCGTCGCCAGTAAGTAAATTGGAGAAGTGCTGTCTCCACAATCTAGGCACACACTGTGTATCCGTACTCAGTTCTCCATTTTCGTCTCTACAAGTGGATGCTCCGGGCTTGAAACCTTGAGTTAGACGCTTAACCTGTTGATAGAATTTTCATGCATTCTTCTTGCCCTGGTATACCTCTAGTTCCTCACGCCCACGTGTTTCCTGCTCTCTTTTCGTCTGAAAAGGCACCTCTCTTCCTTCCTCTTTTCCCGGTAGTTTTCTCGCACGGCTCGCGTTGCAGCTGACTGCAGCGTTTTTTTATATGCGTCGTTTTTTTTCTGCTGTCGCGATGCGACACTCCTTATCGTACCATTGGTTTCAAGGCTGCGGGCACCGAAAATCAATGACTTTTCAGCGGCAGCGCGCATTGAGTGGGATATATGCGCCCAAAGTCCGCCGACGTCGTCGGGTCCAGAGGTTGGTTGGTTGAGCTTAACCGAGAGTTGAGCGGAGTAGGCCTCGGCAGTTCATTGTAATTGCAGCTTAGCGACATCTAGCTTTCGTTGCATTCCTGTGCGTATGTTCTTCGCATTGCATAATCGCATGCGGATCTTGGCTGCAACAAGATAATGATAGGAGTCAATGTTGACCCCCCAATGTTGAAATGTATGCACATCTAGAACACAAGAGGCATGCCTTCCGTCGATTACAACATGATCAATTTGGTTTCGCGTTTTTTGATCCGTGGACAGCCAGGTGGCCTTGTGGATGTCGAGGTGCTTAAATCTGGTGCTCTATCAGTCTTAGACCGTTGTTCGTGGAGGTCTCATGAAGACTGAACTGACCGACAGTGGGGCCAAAGATGCTTTCCCTTTCGACTTTCGCATTAAAATCGCCGAGGACTATTTTCACGTCATGGACCGGAAGGTGATCGTATACGTCCTCAAGACTAGCGTAGAAAGCGTCCTTGACGGTTTCGTCCTTTTCCTACGTCGGGGCGTTCGCGCAATTAAGGCTAATGCAGAAAAATTTTGCCTTGATGCGGATCGTGGCCAATCTTTCGTTCACTGGTGTGAACCGGGAAACATGGTGACGTAGTTTCCGGCTGACGACGAATCCACATCCGGATTCGCGCTTCTCCGCATGGCAGCTGTAGTAGATATCGCAGTGTGCTTGTTTAGAGCAGCCTTGCCCTTTCCATCGCATTTCCTGGATGGCGGTGATGTCAGATTTTATTGTTTTGAGGGCTTCCGCCAGTTGGATAATGGCACCTTCCCTCCGGTGCCATTATCCGGACATTCCAGGTGCAAATCAGTAAATCATTGTCCGTTTTTCGTTTGCGGTGGTCGTCAACGTAATTGGGGTTTTTATCCGAGGCTGGCTTAGTTTTCATTGGGCAGTAGTAATGTGGCGGCACCCAAACCCTGCGCACATTCGATGTTTAAGGTTTATGGAGCGACCCGCCGCTCCAATTAACCGTCAAACTGACGGATGTCAGTTTGCCGTTGCCCAGGGAACACCACTTGGAGGTTTGAGTCAACTTGAGACGATTTCGACATGGATAATGTGGCCTCGCCAGGTTGAGGCAGTCAGACACGTTGCCATGTGAAGGTTCGCCCCCCTGTTCCCCATCTGTAACTACATATTGTTGCATAATTAAGATATAGTCATTACTCTTCGTTTATGAATTAACTGTAAATAAAAAAACTAAAATTTTATGTTGAATTTTATATTTTTATTTGGAAGTAATAATTAACCTTCTAAACACTCATCCGATAAGTATGATTTTTATAAAAGGTTTTCGGGTGCGGTGAGTTTTTTGCGCTATGTATTTTGCTATATATCTGGTGTTCAGAAGTCGCAGTACGACAAAATACAGTAAGGCGTAGCAAAGCGCGAAGGGTGATATATATCTTCTCTTCTTTTTTATATGTATTTATATTCAACATTCATATTTTTGCATATCAGGGCAGCTGGTGCCAAATTCTGTTGTATTTGAGTTCGCATCAACACATCCGCAAGTCCGTTGCGTCGCACGTTGGCATTGTTTAGACATTTCAATTTCAATTTCCAGTGCTTATTTAATTGTTATTCATTAAAAAAAATTTACAAAATAATGGCTTATTAAGAAAATATCAAAAAAGTGGTAAAAATTTAAGATACATAAAAATAACGTAGGAAAAAATTATTGGCCATAAAAATATCTGCAAATATGACCTAAACTGACATTGGTTAAGCTTATCTCTAACGAACAGGCTACAACTTGCTTTTTTCTATTAAATGCATGTAAATATTTATTACAAATTTACTTAAGTACGTATTTATTTTCAAAATTTCTAAAGGATAATTAATTTAAGAAATTTACCGTTAATCACTCATAGCATTAATTTCAAAACAATTTCTTAGGGCGCGTTTATAGTGTCGCCTTGTTGCCGTGCCGGATCGAGCTGGAAACGCGTCATGTTTTATTCAGCTGGTAGTGCGTATATTACGCGCTTGCAGCCGGTGACTTTTTGCAGCTCGTTTTTGATTATTATGGGCTTGCTTGCGTTTTACGTTTTTTTTTTGTTAATTTTTTCAATCGAAGTTTCATACAACTCATGTGATTTAGTGTACATTTTTTGATTTCCTCAAACCAGTCTGCTGTGAAAAGACAAAAATACGAAAAAAACACTGCTGTAGCGCCCTTAGTAAAATGAAGTTTTGAGCTTATCAATGTTACCTGCTGCAAGAATATTGATCAGATATTTAAAGTTTTGACTTTCGATGCAAGTTGCTCTGCTGTTTCTGAATACATTTAACTCAATGCTCTTTTTTCTGAAACGTCAATAGAAGAACTTTTTAAAAATAATAATAGCAGTTATTCAATAATAACTAATTTTTTCTAAAAAAATGGCGCAAAAGTTTATGTTGCAAAAATAATTTAAATTCAAAATTGCATTTTTGACTCATTTTCATTGTCACATTAAAAGCTACAGAACATTACGACTCGAGGTCAAAAGATAGCATTTATAGAGGAGAAAATTTACATAAATGATTGCCAAAAATTCGTTTTTGCTCTGATGTTTCAAGAAAAGTCCAATCAATCGAATAAAATGTGTCAGAATGAACGCCAATGTTTAGATATTAAGATTTATTTAAACGATATAAACAAAGGATTATTATTAAAAATGATTTATTTCAAAATACGCTATTGCGCTGCTGCACCACGTCTGCTTACATTGCTCTCTCAAAACCGACTGCCCATTTGGCTTCGCTTACAGCTCGGCCTCTCCTGACCTTCGTCTTTTAGGACGAGTCATCTGAAGAATCGAGCTCTAGTTCGCTGTCGCTGCCGTCTAAATTAGGTGCTGAAACACACCAAGGCTTCATGTGGTCACTTGCTATGACACCAGTGTAGCGTCGCCTAGTACGTAGTGCATCAGGCAGATCCTCCACGATGTATCTGTCAAAATCTAGCACTTTTGTAATCAAGTACGGACCTTTATACTTCGGTTCCAATTTATGAGTCTGTCCAGTTGCGCCAGGGACATGATCAATAACTACAAGCTGTCCCTCTTGATACTGATATGGTCGCCGATGTTTCTGGTCATACCTCATCTTCCATTTTGCTCGTTCTGCTTCGATATTTGACTTCGCTTCTTGCTTTATAATATCTCGTCCGTCCTGATCTATTGGCCCAGGATCATCATGTATAGCTTGAATGAAACGGTTTTCACTTACGTTGCGAAGATCGAAACTAAAGACAAGTTCGTTTGGACTAACTTTTGTAGTTGCGTTACTCTGCGAATTGATGGTCCCCTGAAGAGTAGGTAAATCGGTGTCCCATTCTTTGTCATTTCTGGTTGCACATTTTATTGATGCTAAGATTGTCCGGTTGACACGCTCAGCCTGTCCATTAGCTCGAGGTGTTCGAACTGCGTTTTTGATATGTTGAATGCCATACTGTCTGGTAAAATCTTCAAATTCTTTTGATGTATAAGCAGTTCCACGATCTGATGTTATTCTTAAAGGCTGACCAAAAATTGACATCATTCTCTTCAGCATATTTATAACTGGTGTTGTTTTGGTGTTTCTAACAGGTTCCAATAAAATGTATTTCGTAAAAGAACATACAAGTACTATAATGTGCTGACTTCCACGCTTACTTTTTGGAAATGGTCCGAGATGGTCCAAATGAATAGATCTGAATGGAATTGGATAGATTTCTGTTAAGTGCATTTGACTCTCTGCTTTGCCACCTTTCGTTTTATTGAAACAGCATTCAGGGCACGATGCAATGTATGATTTTACATACCGTCTCATTCGTTTGAACCAAAAATTCTTTGATATGCGCTGCAACGTCTTCTCCACTCCAAAATGACCTGCATCGTCATGACAAGATTTTGTTATACGCCATCTGACGGCCTGTGGAATAACAAGCATTCGTTCGCCTTCTATCTTTCGATATAATCGACCAGAATGTATCTCGTAGTCATTTTTGATTTGTACGGCATCTGGCGAATGTTGTTGTTTTAACTTTTCCACAATTTCTTTTAATTTCTCATCTTGCATTTGAATTGCGTAAATCCAGTCATTCGCTTGATCTGACGTCACCTGCAAAACACTATCAGCTATCGTTGATGGGCTACTTGGAGATAAAGTAGGTGCCCGACTCATACAATCGACGTGTTGCATTTTTGCTCCTTGACGGTGTACACATTCAAAATCGTACTCCTGTAAACGTAACCACCATCTGGCGACACGTGGTAATAGTGATGATGAAGCTTTCGTGGTAACTATTGCATTGCAATCCGTTACGACGGTGAAATGTGTACCAACTAAATACATACGGAACCTCTCCAGTGCTTCCACAATTGCAAGTACCTCTAACTCGTGGCTCGCGTACCGTTTCTCCGCCTCGCTGCACTGCCGACTGTAAAATGATACTGGCTTAAAAGCATCATCACATTCTTGCATCAATATTCCTGCCAGACCATTACTGCTTGCATCAGTATGAACCTCATGACGTTTGTGTAAATCGTATATAACCAATACTGGCTTACACGAGATTGCTGACTTTAGCTCTTCGAATGCGTCAGCCTGTCGCTGCTTCCACTCAAATGGCATGTCCTTCTTCAATAATGTGGTTAATGGCTCTGCGATATGACTATAATTTTCCACAAACTTACGGAAGAATCCGGTTAGGCCTAAGAACTGGCGAACTTCGGTGACTGAAGTTGGTTGAGGAAACTTATCAATGCATTCAGTCTTGTCGGCTCCTGGATAAATACCTTGTTCATTTACGATATGGCCTAAAAACTTTACTTCAGATGCCAGAAACATACACTTTGAAGGACGTAACGTAAGACCAGCTCGTTTAACAGCTTGCAAAAACTCTTCCAATACCTTTCTGCCTTCGCCTGTAGTTGATGTTGCAATAATGACCTCATCGACATATTTTATAATTTGTTTTCTATATTTCAAAGTTGCAATCATCTTAACTACCATCTCCTGAAAGCACATTGGGGCGTTAACAAGACCGAACGGCATGACATTATGCTCAAACAGCCCTTCATGTGTAAGAAATGCCGTATAGCCTTTGCTATCTTCTTCTAAAGGGATCTGGTAGTAACCAGCAGTCATGTCGAGCGTCGTAAAGAACCGTCCACCTGATAACTTTGACAATTGCTCCTCAACAACAGGCATTGGAAATTGTTTCTTTACCGTAACCGAGTTAAGAGCCCTGTAGTCAACGCACATGCGACTTTCTCCATTTGCTTTATTGACTAGTATTACCGAAGCGGCATGTGGCGAGGAACTTGGCCGAATAATTTCATGATCAAGCAAATTACTCAAAATCGATGCTAATTCCTCTTGTCGTGCTAGCGGAACTTGATACCTCTTGCCTACTATTGGTCTCTCTGAATTAACTTCAATCTTCATAGTGGTGGTTTTGCATCGCCCTATTGTGGATATGTCTT